>JAOXJK010000062.1:3234672-3260889 GCA_025774025.1 Xenus cinereus
TTCCTGTGGGACCTGCTCTGGGTGGACCTGCTTTGGCAGGGGGTTGGACTGGGTGATCTCCAGAGGTCCCTTCCAACCCCATAGCATTCTGTGATTCTGTGATGAGTCCTGTGAGGACACTGTCGCTGCTTTTGTACGATTTTTCCTTCCTCATTTTTTATTTTTTTTTTATTTCAGCAGTGTGCTCTGCTTCTTGTGACTCTGGTCAGACCTTTTTTTGGAATTACTTTTCAGTAAACCGTGGTGTATGTTACTTCCACAACTTCTAAGTGGTTTAGATAGACATTTAGGTAGAGAGTTTTAGTTGTATGTTGTTAATGTGTAAATAAACTGGTTTCCTTCAAGGCCTGAACAACCAGAACAGTGTTTTGAAATTCAGGGGACAGAGATTCAGACTTAAAAAATAGTATTTAAAATAGATATGTTGTTACATCACATGTATTAAAGCTTTTCAATATAAGATTGAAAATGTCATGCTTTCTGTAGCTTTAGGATGTTAAAACTTATGCCAGAATGTGTCATCTTCCTGGCCAGTGGAAAGAAGCAGTCAGTTTTGCATTTAATTAATTATCTTTTTTTAACGACATCAATACAGCTGGAAAAGACCTTAATTCTATTACTTTTGTTTTAAAGTTGAAATAGAATGAAGCACTTTTAGGGCTCAGTCCTTTGAGGTGTTTAGTTCTTTTAAACACTTCTAGAAGCAGGAATGGGACCTTTTGGGAGCTACTGGGTTTTGTTTTATGGGGCTGGTCACTTGGGGAGCGGCGCAGAAGCACTGAGGATGTGAGTCTGCTTTTCTGGCAATAAGAGTAAAGACATAAAATAACTGAAACAATAAAGGAAAATATTTATCTAAAAGTAGTGTAATGTTTGCATTATAGCAGCTGTTAATGCAAACTTTACAGGCCTCATAAACGAATTATTAAGAGGACAGACATGGCTGTAATATTAACAATATGCTCATTGGCCATAACAGCTCAGATCGGGTCAAATCTAATGTACCCTGGGTATTGACAGATCCTTTCTTCCCAGCTCACAGTTCTTAACGGTGGAGTTTCTCTTGCAAAGGACAATGAGAAGTTCTGCAGTCACTGGGAGAAGGTGTGTAACCCTCTGGGGTGAGCACTGCCCTTTAGGTTCTGCGTTTGCCTTTTTTTGTCTCCATGGGGTAGAGCTCTCAAATGTTAAGGGATGTAGTTTCAGGCTCGAAAGTAATTCTGAAGTGCTCTGGGCGGTTCCTGGTGTAGTTTCTGTTTGAGGGTGGAGCGGAGCAATTTTTTTATTGCTTTCCTGGCACAGTTGCATCAGGAACCTGATCCAGATTGGTAAAGGGAGGGTGAAAGTTGATATTATCACTTATGTCAGAGTTGCCATGCGTCTTAGGATCTTGCATCTGCTGTTTCTCTGGGGTTTTCGGGTTTTTTTGATGGCCATGATATGAAGGCTTTCCATCTCAATCTTGCTTTTCCTTCAGGGAGACTTTCGATGGGCGGTCAGGTCTCACAGTTCACTGAGAGATGGATGTTAATACTTAATTTGTCTTTAGGAAAAAAGTGTCCTTCTCTAATTTGCTAGTTGTTTTTTTTAACCCCTGTTCTCCTACACCGTGAGTTTCCACCCACCATGGGTCATGCTTGTTGGTGGCCACGGGAGCCACCTGGGGCTCTGCAGCTTTTAGGAAGCTACTAGAGCTCCCTTTGGTGACTGACCTGATGTGTTTGGTGCCCAGGGGGTCTTTGTGATCGTAGAAGGACTATCCCGACTGTGATAAAAGGCTTGTGGTCACTCTGGAATAAGCGTTTAAGTAAAAATTAAACTTCTTGGAAAACACAGAGCAGTGTTTTGGAATTTTCACTTTTTCAGATGTCAAAAGGGAAAAAGATTTTTAAAGTTTGTTGGTGCAGAGTGTGGAAACCTTGTATTTTGTGTCCATGGAGCTGGCGTGGGTGTTGTGTAGAGCTTTTTTGTTTTACTTAGGTCACAGACCTTACTTAGGTCAAAATTGCGAGGTCCTAGCAATTCCTACATCAAAATGACATTGGGCTTTTCACAGCTCTAAATATTAAAAAATATTTGACTGAGCGCATTTGTTGGGTAAAGTCGTGAAGAACGTTTTCAGTATCAAAGTTGTGGTACCCTTCATGGCCAGAAGCCAAACTTCATATGAGATGGTGCAGACAAATTCACTTGGGTGTCGTCATAAATTATTTCCAACATTTTAATCAAAACATATATTTAGTTTTGAACAGATGACTGTTATGGAGTGATGGTGGTCTCTTCAGAGCTGAAGTTGTAACTGAGCCTTCTATTAAGTCTGATTCTGTTAAGTCTCTCATTCCCTTCCTTAATCCTGCTAAAAGTAAACCAATCCACCTAGAACGTCTCATGTGTGGTCCTGTGGCAGAAGAGAACTATTTTAGGATTGGGATGATATCTTAAACACCTTGTAAATACTGTTTATTTGAAAAACTTGGGTGGGAGAGGGTAGCTTGTACCTTTTTTTCCAAAATGTTTCCTACCTCAAAATTTTGCAGGGCATAAATTTCCAATCTGGAGGGGTAAGGAGTTTTTTAGGATTCATAAATGAGGTTTCATTTTCTTGACAAGGTTATTTCTTAGCCTGAGGTTGGGGATGACTTTTGTTTGGGTCTGCTGTTGTTCTTTTTGACAGCCTTTGGAGATGGCCAATGCAGAACCTAATTGATGGGTTAGAGAGTGTTTAAAATACTCAGAAGTCTCGGTTTGCAGTAGATCTTTTGGAGTTTAAGGTTTGACAGTGTCTCGATGTTTCAGAGTATGTGACGTTCACACACGTGTGTGTCCACAGATCCAGTTCTAGATGGTAGTTTTTTCCAACCAAGTATGTTGTTTGCAATGAGACTGGGGTTTTTTCCCCTACTTAGGGAAAATAAATAAATATACAAAAGTATAGTAGATATCGATATGAAAATACTAATTAGTAATTCTATTAATTAAAGCTTTAGGTTTTTATACAATAAATAGCAATGTTGTAGTGGTTTACTTCCTGTAATCAGTGTAAACTTCTGATCCGGCTGGAAGGTTGCATAAGGCGCTGAACCTAGAAATCAGGAAGCCTGAGATAAATTTTTAGCTCTCCATCAGACTTCCTCTTTGCTCCTGGACACATTGTTCTCTCTAACTCAGGCAGACCGTATTAAAAAAAAAAAAAAAGTCTCCAATTAAGTAGTAAGCTCCTTGGAATAGGAACTTTCTCCAGCACTTACTATAATGAAATCTGTTCAGCTTCTACTCTGGACAGTGGAATGAAACTGATCCGTTTCTATCTAGTGTTCCCCCTCTATTTGGTTTGTGTGTGATGTCTTTTTGGAGAGAGATTTTTTTTAATATACAAGGAAAATACTTATTATGAGGTAAAAGAATGTCTATAACTTGCTAAATACATAATGCTGCTACCCGTTTGCACAGTAGATAATCTCATATTCTATTAATATAATTAAAGGATATCATTCCAGTGAAAAAGTTATTTTTCAATATATATATTTTTTTTAATTTAGTATTATAAAACACGTTTAATGAATACAAAACCTTTCCTTTGTTTTTCCATGCTCTGCACGCAAATAGCTACAAATTCATTGTTACTGCCTGAAGAGAAACCGTGTCTGTACAATTGTTGATGTGGTGTCAGTGTTTATCGGTGACTGCTCCAGAGTTAGTGATAAAACACAAGTGGTGTCTTTATACCAGAAAATTATTCTGGTCCTGACTTTTTTCTGAGATATTGTTGTTATAATTTTGAAGTTATTTCTGTTGTGATATCCCAGTGGAAGGGACTGTGAGTCGAATGTGACACCTCATTCATCGCTGCATGTTGGCAAATGGCTAAAGGAGGCTTTTTAATGCAGGAACCAGTGTTTCCAGTGGGTTTAGTAAATATTCGTTAGTAGCTGCCCCGTGTACTAGAATTACATATTTATTTCACTTTGGACTGAAACGATTTTGCGCCACTTCAGATTTTCATTTCAAAATGCTTCGTGAGAATCCGTGATGTTTTCCAGACTTAAGGTGTGATGATCTAATATCATCTAGACCTCAATTAGCTACCTTCCCCTCTCTCCTTCCTTCCCGGGAGCATAATAGCTCGTTTGTATGTAAATCAGAGCCCCGGCTTTCTCGGCCCAGGCGCTGACTTCGGTCGGGGATCGAAGCGTGAATCAATGAACACTGAGTTCAGTGCGGATCCTCGGGAGCTGGACGGGGGCCAGGGTGACTGCAGCGCTGCTCGGGGAAGAATTTGGGCTGGAGAAAAGGGAAGGCCAATGTTTCAGTCTTCCAGAGCCTCGGCGTTTTTACTATGTCAGGAAGTGAGGTCAGGCAGAGCCGCTGTGTACTGTAATTGTTTTCTGGAAGGCTAGTCATTAAGATTTTCTGTTTTTCTTAGAAGCCTTTGTAGCGCGAGACTGTCAGTGGAAAATATTGCCTCTTTTTTTTTTTTTTATATTTAATATGGTTAACATGATTAACCACATTACGTTAGCACAGTGTTGAATTACTCAGGAACACTTCTTAAGAGTACATTTTTAAAATATGAGCTGGTTTTATTTGCTTTAAAATATTTTCATTTTTTTATGTTGTAAAATAAATGACAAAACATTCCAGTTTTTTAGATGCGTGTGCCTTGAACAAATAATCTGTGAAATCAGTAGCTCAATCTATATCCAGTGTGGATTTCTGTTAACTTAGAAATGCAATATCCACTATTACTTCTTTCACCCTTGCTAAAACACTGCTTCAGAAGGTTTGTTTCTGAGATGCTTAGTCCCAGTAGTCCCAATATTTTTATTTTTTTTTTTTTTTAATGGCTATCATGCTATGTGGGCTGAATTCATCCTTCAGCTCAAACGAGGTTTGGGAATGACCTTTAGCTGATGTCTAATAGAAACCACTGCAAAGAAATGAATCAGACCAGAATACCCTTGCAAAATGTAACCTTTTTAAAGATTAATCGATTTAATTCCATACTGACTTAAACATCTCCAGTGTGTGGTGACAGAGCTCTAGAAGATACCTCAACAAATTCTGCTCTTGATTCATACGTAACGATTCACTAATTCTCGGTATGTTCCTTTGCAACTCTGACAAGTACCAAACTTGCCTAGTCTTTAATTCTTGCAGATGGGATTTTTCTTGGTTATTTTTAGTCTAGGGTTAAAATTTTGTGTATTTGCTCATTTTTAATGTCAGTGCAGCCTGTGCAAATGCTTTTCTCTTCCTTCCCCCCCCTCCGCCCCCGTCGGCTTGGATGGTTAGTAGTGGTAAACTTGAAATGCTTACATGCCAAGAACAGACCATGGAAAATAGCAGCCTGAGCCTCTGTTACCAAGCATGTGATAAAATAAATTAGTCTTCAGGGACCCAAGAAGCTTTTTGATGCAATTTTCCCTCTAGATGGGTTCTTCCTCTTTGGGTCATTTGGATTTGCCCATCAGAGTTGACTTGGGTTGGGTTTAGAGTAAAAAGGAAGGTTCCCAGCATCACTGACAGCATTTGAGGGACTTAGGAGGGCTTGGAACATGGAATGGATGGAGGTGGGCTCAGGATCCTTGGATCTCCTCTCTGCCCACCCCGTGGTTGCCTTCGGGGACGGGTGATGGGGCTGAGCAGGAGGACACAGTGCTGGATTCCCCGCTCCAGGAGCAGCAGTAGGAGGATGTGGGTAATGGCTTTTCAAGATAGATCTCAATTTCTTTGTTCCGTTTTTCAGGAAATTGTGCCGAGTATGTAATCACTTTTCAGGAATTCTCTTTTTATTTACCCAAATACCACCTGCTTCCTCAAATGAAATGGAGACTTTTGGGAGGTGAACCCTTTGATACCATGTTCCATGGGAGTGTTTTATCTCCCCAAAGTTTTACCTGTTACACTGGGGAGGGGGTTGAGCCCCGTGCTCATTTACCAGCAGAGATGGCACCTTTGAGAGCAGCAGTGTCTTTTGCTGTTCTCTTATCAGTATTTTCAAGGAATGAAGCTGTGCTCTAAAAGCAAAAAAACCTGTTTTTTTGCAAAGTCCATCAGCGTGCAGTGGGATGTTCCTCTTCATCATTGGTGTTCTGCCACTTGCAGCCATCTGAGCCCAGCTGTACAGTGAAATATTAGTGTTCTGAGTCAGGTGAAACTGCCTCAAAAGTTACTAAAATGGTTTCATTTGTGCTAGTACTTCCATTTTCTCTGACCATATGGAGACTTGAAATTGTATTTGCTATTTTTGGACGTTGTCACTGACTGTATAAAAACATTTCTTTCCTAATACTCCAAGTATTACGTTCTTCCTCTGAAAAATGTGAAGTTAAAGCACTAAGCAAGTAGAACGTGTGTGTAGGTGTAAATGTAAATACTATCTGTGTCATCAGGCAATAAATTAAAGATTCTAATAACCACGTTGTACTAACTACACCGTGCTGCTCACCGTGCTGCTTTATAATCTCAAAGAATTATATACAGCCAAGGTAGGAGACAAGGATAGAAACTTTGAATGTTTATTTAAAATTGCAGGTGGTATTGGAACTTGTTTCAGAACGCCTTTTTCTACAGCTGGTTATTTTGGTGGGTTGAACATTTAAATGCAGATGTAGTTGCTCTTTTGTAAAGGGTTTTCCCCTTTATGTTAAGGGCTAGTTTCTGTCAATTTTGAGGTTCTTAGGTGAAAGAAATTGGGACTATACACAGATATAAAATAAAGTATTTTCAATCTGCCTGTGTATACTGAATTGGTATAATGACTCTTAAGACTTAGTTCTAACCTCTAAATATGGGAGAGGTGTAGTAGAGGAAGCTTCTGCCTTAATTTTAACATACTGACTGGTGGTGTTACCATGCAGGTATTTTTAAGTGGAATAGTTATATATATATATATCAGATGAGTTTGTTTCCTGGGCAGAGGGAATTCAAAATCTGACAAATAGGATGGGAGATTATTTTATTCAGGAAATAAGTAGCATGCTTGGTTAAGTTTAAACTTTAGAGGTTGCGTCTCGTCCTTGCACCTGTACAGTCGTATTTGCCTCTAGAGATTGTTACTGGGGCAGACCTGGGGGGATTGGTCTGCAGAATGAGCTAGTTTTTTTGGCAGTTTGGGTTATTTTGTTGTGTTGTATTTTGTGGCTGGCTGATTGCATGCGTTATTTTGAGATGCTTTTGCAAAGAAGAAAGAGGGTGGGTTTTACAATGGAATTTACCAGCCTCTTTACCTTGGGTTGGAATTACAGGTGAAATCCATGTAATCTCACCTTTATTACAAATCCTTTCTGAACTAAATGAGTTAAGACCGGAAGAAATTATAACCGTTAGGCTGTAATATTTCTCCATCACTAATCTGCTGAAGATTCAGTCCTACAAGTATAGAATTAATCATTTTTCCTCCCCTCAATTTGAATATGGAAACTGTAATTTCCATACTAGATATAGAGAACTGAACAAAGATTTGACAGTTGTGTATAGTCTGACTTGGTTCACGCACAGATTTGGGGAAAAGAAGTGCTTTTGTTTTGCTTTTGCTTTTTATTTTTAATTTAATGAATTAGCCTATCCTAACTGCATCTTTTCTTCCGTCTGGGTTTATAGGAGGTAATGGGAAGGGAGAAGGAAATGTCAGCATTTCCTGTATCCTGTTCTCTTGTGCTTTTTATGGGTGCTGAACTAACTATACACTGAAAATTCACTAACGTTTGGATTGTATTTTGATTTATTTTAATCATAGATTATTCACTAGAAGCCCAAAACTATACAGCGCTTCTCCATGTGCAATTCTCCATGATACTCAGTTAAAGACTTTTGTCTCTCTTGTGTTGCCTTGAGCCTTGTTTTAACTGTGTCTGACTTCTGGATTGATGACATGATGCCACACTGGAGAAATTGTATAGTTTGGGGGTCGTTAATCATTACAGAGACTGAAATGTGCGTGTAATATGTTAATTACCTGGCCTAAAACTTAGGTTCTGGAATACAAGCAATTTAGAAATTGTAACTACAGATTCAGGAATAAAGTGTGAATTTTGCTACTGTGTAATTGCATCACTAATGTACCGATTTTATCACTTGTGCCATGTCGGGTTGAACATGCACGATACGTATTTAAAGAGCATGTGTTTGGAAGAAGGATATGTATTCCTTAATTGCAGTACTTAAAAATGAAAAGTAGGGTAATATATTAGACTAATTGGATGTGCTCTGGCATGAAGAACTCGGATATATGACTTGTTATCCCCCTCCATGCTTTTAAGACTGTCAGTTTGCACAAGTTTTTAAATGTTCAGTGAAGCTGGAAGTGGATGTTTTATAGTAACTCTTGTCTCCAATTAAAGTCAGTTTGTTTGAAAATCTTTGGGGGAAGAGTTGTGGAATGTTGAAGTCTGATTATATTTTCCTATCGAGTTTTCAAACGTTCTTGAATTGTTGTCATTAAAGGATTCAAATAATATCAGAGTGCAAGTATTTGTTTTGTGGAGAAGAAAAAAAAAAAATAAAATCCCAAAGCAGCGTCCTGAAGGCACTGCTGTATTTTTCTTCTGAAACATCGGTACCCAGTTTGGCAACGAAGTAGGGAATTATTAGGGGGGGTGGAGAGACGTATCTAATATTGAACACTCTCTTTTTGTTCTAGCAGGTGGTTAATGTGAGCGGTCGTCAATGAATGGTTTTCAGACATGATGGCCGACCAGCCGCCTCCACTGGAAGCTACGCCTATATTGAATGAAGTGCCACTTCTACCTCATATGGTTAATGGGGACAGCATACAACAGGCGAGTAAATCCATCGCGTTTTCTTACAACTCGTGCCACGCTGTGCCAGCAGGAGGCTGACGTTCAAGCATACTTGAAAACAAATAGAAAAATCTAGGCTTGGAATAAAGCAACTGCGATGCTGATTTGCAAAGCTGGAAAAGCATGTGCTTCTCAGCGCTGGTATCCATCAGTAAAATGGAAGTGCAGCTACAGAGAGGAAGAAAATCATTCCACATTAATAGAGTGGAAATGATTGCAAATTAAAAGGAATGTTTGTTATATGCATGTAAGTGCTTTAAAATTAAACTACAAAATCAAAGAATAGAAGGAAAAATCTAATATATGGAATTAACAAAGTGCTAAGGTTTTGAAAGCTTTTCTTAAAGCTCATGTAAAGCAGTCAATAAAGATCAGCAAGTGGCTGCAGTGCTCTAAACCAAGAAGTCTATTGCAGGGAAATGTAGAGGAGAGGAAAGACCTTGTCTTCCTGATATTAAGTATCTTCATTAATAATTCCAGTGCACTGGTGAAACCTGAGTATATTTAGTTGAAACATTAGAATTTAATTGGACACAACCCTTCAGAAGTACCGAGTATGGTTAGAAATACAGACAAAAGTGAAAGCAAAATGATTCTGAAGCACAAGTTTGTGTAAGTTGTCAGTGAAGTGAATTTGGTGTTTGGCAGTAGGAGCTGAGTGCCTTGTATGACACATACTGCGAGATTGTTCCACCATTTGGAGACAGACTTCCAGTGCACTCAGAAATATTACAGGTGTCCTAACATTTTAATACTCGTTATTAATTCAAGAAGCATCTTTGTCCTGCCTTACAGCAGCTACAAATGTGACTGGTCCTGATAGGAGAGAAAAGGTTTGCTTTAAATAGCTAAATAGCTCTGTGTTGGGTGGCTGTGATGGGACAGGGGGCTGGATAATCTCATCTGGGCTCCCTTTCCCACAACAGATTGGACCAGGTGAGCTCTCAAGGTCCCTTCCAACCTGAGCTGTTCTAGGATTCTATGATAACAAACATAAATTTGAAGACTTTATGTGCCTGGAGTTAAATAATCATTTTGTTGAAGCAGGGGAAAAGCTGTCCATTGCTTTAACCTGATCGGTTTATAACGTCAAGTATCGGACTGCAATTGAAATAGGAATTAAGAAATTAATCCAGAAAGAGAAGTTGCATAAACATTTCTGGAGGATAACTGTCATATGAAATGATTATGAAGGCAACAGTGAGGACCTTGGTATATTTGAATGTACAGTGGATAAACAGGGTACAACAAAATAATCACAAATTAAGGATCTGGTAGACCATAAGTGCTGGAAAGTTTTACATGAAGTATCCTGTGATTTGTAGTTGTTACAGATGGGGAAGGATTGTAGTATTGCTTGTAAAAATAGCCTTTATTTAAGAAAAGAAAAAAGTCTACTCTGCTTTGTTTCCTTGGACTCTGGAGATAAAATGCAGTGACTGTGTTTTGAAATAAGTAAAACGATAGAGTCTCTAAGCTAGTTCTGAAGTTCCAGCATTAGCAACGGGAAATTTTAGACATTGAGCAGCTGTGAGGTTATTCAGTAGCCCCTGTTTCATGTTACACAAGGAAAAGAGATCAAGTAGATCTAATTGGGGACCATCTCCGTAGCTGTGTTTGTATAGCGTGTCTTGGGATAGATCAGTGTGTAGAAGAATACTAGTGTGTATTACGTTAAATGACCCAAAAGAAGGTGAGTGTCATTGAAATTTTTGGAACCCCAGTGGAGATTGTTTGCAATCGGATGGAGTTAAAAATAAAACAAATTAGTTGGATCTTGGAGCTGTATGGGAAAATGGCATTTGAAGAGGAGACTTTCAACACTGATCGTCTCCCAGACTTCTAGTTGAGTTATATTGGAAATAGCGAGTAGGTCTGTGTAGTAAAAATCTTCTTGGGACCAGGAATGTGATTTAATGTGCCAACGTTTGTCATTCTTGCATGTCTGTATATAAACAACCACATGTTGCCTTCCCTCAGATTCCTGACAATTACACTTGTTTGTGCTGCTCGTTGGTGATACCTTTCTCTAGAGAGGGGAAGCTTCTGAGCCACAGTCTCACATTGGAAAGTTTGCTTTTAAATAGGCCACTAACTTTAAAGCTTTATTAATGCAGATTATTTTAAATTATTTTGCTGCCAGTGATGTAGGAGAAGGGCTAATTGTGGGGTGTTTGTGCAGTGGTTTCGTTCCCAGAAATAAATCTTGCGCTCTTTGGCCAATCGCTTCATTCAGATGCAGCACTGAGTTCATTAGTTTCATTTCCCGTAAAGTCTCAGTTGGAAGTTTTCTGGAAGGGTTTCTTGTTTTCAAAACCTTCAGTGATGGAAAGTGTGTGAATAAGGGAGAAAAGCAAAACACTGACCAGTGCTTTGAAATAGCTCGATCCCACTGGTTCTGAAATGCTTGTGTGGGACACCTGAAGGTGTCCACGTGCCTGTGACCCCTAGGGCTAGTCTGTCGTCTAACTGGGCTTAGATTGACTCATTAGACACACTCAAGCTTCCTGGAAATTTTCCTTGGTGGAAGGTAGATGGAACTGCATTTGCTTCATTAATTATAGTGAGTCATTCCTCTAAGACATTGCCCCGTGCATTCCTGAAATTCCAGTCTCTGAACTGCTCTGCAGCCCTGTGATTACACCATTTACTTCTGATCCTTCTCCCCGAGTTCAGTTAATAGTTTCCTGAACTGTTTGTGAGAACTTCAGTTAATTGAAACCTGTTCCAAAGACCTGACGGAGAATTCTTTCTACCTGCTATAATTGTCATTCCATGAATAAAATAAAAATATTTATAAAAAATTAATGAAAGAAGACTGTACTTTTTGGGCTTCATAGCTAGTTTTACAAATATATTTTATTTCATTTTTTCTATCAGCCTTTTTTCTTTGTGTGCTGGCTTTCACCTCGGAATACGTGTGGAATTTTGACTGTGCAGTTCTTACATGGCCAAATCCCTCATTTTACTGAAGAATTAGACCTGTGCCTGTGTAATACAGTAGAATCTCACTGCAAAATTCTTGTAGTAAAGCTCTTGTGTTACAATAAAACTGAAGCTCTGCCAGTATTTTACAGTCAGACTGAAGCCTGTGCTGCGAGTGGGGTAAAACAAGGTGATGGTTGGTGTTAGCCAGCACGAGGGAAGCGAAGCTGTAGGTTGCCTGAGGAATAATTCGGGCAGATGTCCACATTGATTTGTGTGACAGTGCACGCCATCGTGTCCAGACTGACCCGCAAGACCTCACCGGTGGTTGTATTTCTCTAGCTACAGGATTACACAAACATGTGAGAAAACAAACCTGATCTTTCAGAGGTGTTGGGCAGGATCTGCTTTGTCACCTCTTCTACCATCCTTTCACCCCCAAAGGGCTGCATTCTTTATTAAGTTACCTGATAGCTTCGGAGAATATGTTGTCAAAGTATACACTAGCATGCTGTCAATGAAAATACATGTCTTGAGTTTTGGGCAAAGCATTTATTTTTTTTTCGTGTGTGTATAATCCTAATTTTTGTCAATTTAGCCCTGAAACTGAAATAATCTCATAGGCAAAGCTTGGAAAGCGAGGCGAATCTTAGGTAATTTATTGCTTTGATAAAAGAAGAAGAAACAGCATGAAAATATTGAAAATAAAAGCTTTCGAGTCTATCAAGGGAAGCACTTCTGGTAGTAATGGGGAAAAGATACTGGATATGCAAAACTAATCATTTTATGTCAAAGTGTGAAGAAATTTCATTCTATCTGTCAGTGTTTCTCATTTTGCTTTTTTACTCTCTGAGTTGCCAAAGCTATATTGTTTTAATCTAATGTGTGTATAAGGAAGAGATGGGCTTTTTCCCCCAGGTAATTTCTGAAATTTAAAAAAAACCCCTTTCGTCTCTTGTTTTCTACAGGTTATTCTTGTACAGGTAAACCCAGGTGAAACATTTACAATTACAACTGAAGATGGACACATTCAGTGTATTCAAGGTAAAGGACAAAACTGCAGTACTGAATCCAAATATTTTAATTCTGCAAATATCACAACATTACTACCAGTATTGGTTTCTGTAATGTCAAGTGTGTTTTTATATGTTCTGCGATGTAATAAATCAGATTTTTCAGTTTGTACTTAAAGCACAAATGAGACGGCGCTGGGAAATTGCCAAGGTTCCTGCATCTCTGCAGACTTTGCTGCCAGTTTATAAGGGGCTGGCACCTCAACTGGTTTTGTAATGATCCTTGAATAACTGTCTTCTTGGAATCTTAACGCATGAATTTAGGTGGGCTTTAGTTCACAGTAATCTAAGCAACTTTAATAGATGCTGTGTGACCTCACTTTACATAAGGTAGTAGCTGCTGTTTGTGGCTACAAACTGCTTTTTACCTTCTGGGCAAGTGACAGAACTGCAAATCTGAGCTGGGTCAAAATATCTCCTGTAAGTCAAGTTGAATTTATCAGTACTTCCATTTTTTGCAATATTTTTAACCATTTCAAATGATATTATGTAAAAAATGACCATTCTGCTTTCATCAAATCCCAGACAGCAATACTTTTCTTTCATCTTCATGCGAAAAATAATATATTCTGATTTAAAAAAACATACAAAAAAAACAACTAAAAAAAAAGTTGGTAGACCAGCTGTCAGAACTACTCTAGTGCCAATGTTGTTGCTATGGACTTTTAACTTGGTTGCAAAAGAAGAACTAAAATTTATCCCTGCTGATTTTTTGTACAATTAAAGAAATACTGTTGGCAATGTAAGTGTCATGGTTGGGATAAATGTAATCTGTGCTTTTTGTAGAATAAACGTACAGCCAGACTTGTATTCAGCAATATCATCTAAAATTCTGGGTGCTTCCTGAAAGTTACTAAGTCCTTCTTTATGTGTATTTTGAATGTGAAAATCAGTGACATAAATCGCATTATTTTTCTTGATGAAAATTTGTTACAGTCACTTTTATTTTTTAAGCTCGCAGTCCTGATTATTTAAGTTTCTCTCCTCACTCACTTTTTTATTGGATAGTTTAAGCCTTGCTTCTAAATCTACTTGTCTAAAAGTAGTTCTGTAAATACAGAGTTGGCTGCGGTTGCTGGCTTTTCAGGCACCAAAGCGAGCCACCACCTTTGGGGAAAAAAAAAAGGTGTCTTGAGTTTGTAAAAAGCTTCGTTTGTTAAAAAGTGGCACCTTGTTACTTCTCAGGTCCAGCCCATGTTCCTATGATGTCACCAAATGGTTCTATGCCGCCTATATTTGTGCCTCCCGGTTATGTATCTCAGGTAAACTTTAATTTATTCTTACATTGAAGTGTGTTTGTGGGTGTGGCTTTTTAATGATAAGGCTATTGATTATTTTCTCTAGAAAAGCTGTTGAAAGCATTTCTCGTATTTTTTCCATTGAACTTAACTATTTAACTCTATTGTAGGCTCTACCACCTTCTGTTCGCTTAGAATTTGATCTAGTTCTCAGGATTTTTTTAATAATCCTACTGGGCAGTAAAGATTCCTTTTAATAAGGTGGGTCTGGACTGGCTATCTGTCGAGCTCCACTAGCAGGTTTTCCTTTGGTCCTGTTTTCAGGGTGAGAGTGGGGCCTGGGCGGTAGGAGCAATGGGAGCTGACTGCTAGCACTGCTGGAACCAGTCTGATGGGAACATGGCTGGGGGCAGCGCTGGAATTGAACGCGTCTCACACATCCTATGGATATGAGACTCGAGGGTTTTTTTACAGTGCGGTTATATGGGTCATATACCAGTTATCATTCTGTTTCTCATCCCTTAGGTCTTTTTTTTTTTTCCTCTTATATTTCTCTTTAATGTCTTCTCTTAATTCAGATTTTTCCTATTCTAGTATAATTCTATTTATCAAAGTTTTCAATGCCTCTTCCTTTACCAGCTCTGATCTCCTTAACGTTCAGCAAAACACCCTACCGTTACCGCAGAAGTGTGGAGAGGAGTGTTAATGCTGGTGACATGTGCCTATGGAATGAGCAGGGCTCTGGGCTTCTCTCCCAGCTTTACTTTTCCATTCCCGTTGATTTTCCACTCCCCTGTCTTGTTCAGCCGTAGCGGGTCAGACCTGCGGGTGTGCGGCATTTGAACTGTTATCAGAGCTATTGGAAGTTTTCCAGTTTGATCTACTTTTCAATTAATGCATTTTTAAAGGCAAGTAATTAAAAACAAGGTTTTAAACAGGACAGGCGAGGTTTCTCATTTTCTAGTGATGTTCAAAATTAGGAGTTTTTTGGGTAAAATCTTGTAACTATGTTCTTGAGTTCCCCTGGCAGTTGTCTTTTTGCATACAGCTGCCTCTGCTGTTATAAGTAGGTACTTTCAAGCAGACCCTGGGGAAGGATCCCCCAGATAATTCGTGCATCGATATGAAATCGAGTCTTCAGCGCAAACAGAATGCGAAGCACTGGTAGATGCTGAGCTGTACAAACTGAAAAATGCGGTTGTTCTGTGTTTGCTGTCACATGAAACGAGTTCTGTTTTGTTGCCCCTTGGTTGTTATGACAGGGATAGACAAATTTGAAACCGACTTTAAATCAGAGCTTGAGCTCGTTGTACTGTTCTTGTCAGTAGATGAGATTTGAACTTTCTGTCCCCAAGTCTGCCTGGAGGAGCCCAGAGATAATTACGTTGGTTTCTTCCAAAGTGGAGTGAAATGATTCAGTAGCGGGTAATGGGGACACGGCATCTTCAGACTGTAAAATCATGTGAACGTCTTCATACACTAATGTATCCCTTCTACCCAAAACTGTGCCATTCTTGCTTAATATGTATGTAAAATAGAGTTAACAAAGCCATCAAAATTTGCTCTGGGTTTTGACTTGTACACGTTATAGCGTGTGTTACAATATTCTGCAGTGTCATGTGGTTCAAGTGGTGTGTTTAGTTCCCTTGATGAACCAAAAAGCCCCCCACGTTGTTTCTAGAACAAAATGTATTCAGTGTAAACTTAGGCTTGAGTGACTTCTCCTTGTCATTTTTTTTTTTTCTTCTATTTAAAGTCTGTTAGTACTTGCTAATAATACAGCTGACTCTGAGGCCGTCTCGCAGCTGGACTCTGTCGTAGCAGTTTGTGAGCAGACACATTCTATTTCCCTTCAGAAGAAGAATTTCTTGTTAGTTTGCTCTGTCTTTTGCTGAGGAGCTTTTCAAAATGTACTTTTGGCATAAGCGGTATTTCAACATCTGTAATGCCTTCTTGGCCAACTAGGAAATGCTGCAGTGATTTCTTATAGCCAAACTAAATATACTTTAAGAGAGGATCTTGAAGAAACTAACAGGATAAAACATATGGCCTGCTTTTGCGTAAGTGCTTTCTTTAAATGCCTGCAAATATAAACTGTGTATATTTTGAATAACAGTGGGCTGCCTAAATAAGGTGAAATCTTCTAAGAGCAGGTTTTATTTTATATTATTTATTTTACAGATTGCAATAAAAATACATTCTTTTTTTGCCTCTCAATTTTGTATGCCAGCCTGCAGCTGGAATGCGCCCCCCACTTGCATCCAGAGATAATGTTTTCTACTGACTACACAATCCTCCGTTAATGTAAATGCAAGGCCCTGCCTAATAGCATTTGTGATTTGCCTTTTTAAATGCAACTTGGAGGAGATGACTGATTTAGGAGGAAGGAAGTGTAAAACTGCAGACTAATTTTAAACCAATCTAAGACAAATGCCTGGTTTTCCTACTGAGACTTGATTAATTTTGAAGTGTCAGTTTGCCATTAATATTGAACATTTTTCTTATCATTGATTATTTTTTTTTCCAATTGCATTGCTCATACCTCTTTAATTTTTTGTGTGAGGGAGAAAATGATTTGTTATCTGCTTTTAAATAGGATTTAATACAGTCTAGCTTGCTTCTGAGTCAGACTTCTTATTAGATACGGCCTGAACTTTATGGCAGTGGACTTCCGTATTGTGGCAGAAGAAACAAACTGGAATATGACCAGGGGATTTCTCTGATGGTCAATTCGGAAGCCTTTGACCTCGTCAGAACTGGAGGTGCTGAAAATTAATCCCTCAGATAAGCAAAATGGAACATAACCATGGAATGAGAACAGATGAGAGCAGATGTCCTGTCCGTACCATGAACCTTGCCTGGAGAAAGGACCCTGTAAAACTTGGCCTCTGGTTGTCTGTTCCAGGGGTCTTAAAGATGAGACTAACCTGGGCAGTGTTTTCCTTCAGTGTCATCATTGTTTGATACATCTTTTTGTGAATGCCACTCTGATGTTATTTTTTCACTTTGTCTTCTAAAACCCATTGTTCTGTCCAAAGTCTCTTCTCAGTTTTAAGATTTAGAGAAGTGTTACTTTATAAAACCTTGACGTATCTTAAATTTACTGCAGGAAAAGCAATACATTGAGATATTAATGTATTTCATGCTGGCAGAATTAGAATCCCAAAGGAGCCTATATATTGCCAGTTGAGGAGTGTGCGTACATATACACTGTCTGAGCATCTTTTTATCCTAGAATTCAAGCACACAGAGAGGTTCCTTGTCGGAATTCTCTTAGCCTGTGGCGAACGTGAAATATTTTGACATTTGAGTTGGGTTGGATCATAGCAGAAGACAGCAGAGCTGACGTGTAATATTTTATATTTGCCACAGGCTAAGGACGTGTCCGCAGACGTGTCCCACAAAGGAGGTGACATGCAGTGACTTGTGCATCCTGTAGTGCTGTCACTTGGGATGTGGTTCTGTGGCAGCTCTTCTAACTGTAATTGCAAGTAGACTGGGAATTACACCCTCGTAGAGTCACTTTACTTACTAAAAGAATATATACGTTATGCATGAATTACAGATTGCTTAGCACTGCAGTGTGTGAGGCTCAGCTGCTTGGAACTGACTGCCTCAATCTCCAGTTTCTTCCAGTAGCTTCTGCTGGGTTTCCACTGGAATTCATTTTAGTGTATCCCTGGCCGTCTTGATTGCGGGTATGAACTGAAGCACAGAGATTCTTTATTAAATGTATAATATTTACAAGATTATTTTCTGTATCGATGTTTCATTTCTTGACAGGTGGTGGAAGAAAATGGAGTTCGGAAGGTGGTGGTGTTGCCGCACTCGGCTGAGTTCCATCCTTCCATGCATCCTCCTCCTCCTCCTCCTCCCCACGTACCGCATTACATGCATCATCACCACGCTCTGCTTCCCCACCCGCCTCACCCGGTGTACCCTCCGGTTCCTGGCACGGGAGAGCTGCCACCACAGTTCATTCACCAGCATCCGCCACCGCACGTTTTCCAGGAGCAAGGTGAGTCGAGACTGAGACGACCGAGTTCTGTCTTTCACACATTTAGGCGATTTTTGGTGCTAGTTATTAGAATTGTGTGTTTATGGGGTATCTTAAAATACGTGTGTATAAGGTATCATGGAACCTGGTCTGAAGGCACTCTGCGTGTGTGAACTATCACTGTGTAAAGTTTAAATCTCCTTCTGTTCTGTTTTTAAGGGTTAAATGCAGAAGCAGTAACTTAGAAGTGTTCTGATACCATGAATATTATATTTTTCATAGATCCTTATTTTGGTTACTGTAAATGTCACAGTGACTGCTTCTACCTTTTTCTAAAATTCAGCTTTCCAAAACTCCTGTGTTTTGTCACAGCTTTGGCTTGAAGTATTTTGAAAATTGATTTAATTTGATAGACAAATGTCTTTTTTTTTTTTTGCTAGACAGAGTCCAAATATGACTGGAAAGAAAGTAAAAATACCATACATAAACCAAAAAATATAGTAATCCATACTGGATGCTGAAGTGTAAATCTGCTCAGTATTTAAAAACTGAATTAAGCGATCCTTCAGTGGAGGACTGGGGTTGCTGCTGAATTAAACCAGGCCGTAAGCCTTATTAAGACCATTCATTATTTTTCTCCCTCTCAAGCTTAAATTGGTAATTAAGATAATTTGGCCATGTCCAGGATAAGAAACTCAGTAGCACCCAGGATATGTTTTTAAAAGTTAGTTTGGGTCCTAAATTTGCTTACACTTTTTTTGAAAATGTTACTGTATGGCTATATCAGGGGAGAATGGTGACTGTAAGGCATAATCTGGAGCAGCTAATAAAAGAGAAAGGCCTGAAGAATTAAATTTTAAAAAGAAAAGGAAGAAAAAAATCCAACCCCTAAACTCAGCAAGTGATCAAAAACAATGTTTAAGAAAAAGGGAAAAAAAAAATCGACCATTTCGATATGGGTTAAATAGGAAAAATGGAAACTCCACGCATCATCCACAGGCTCCCAAAGCACACCCAGTGGAGTTCCATCGATTTTCAAGTTCTGCTTTTACTGTAGTTATTCTTCTAACTTACAGTGTATTTCTCAGGTGTCAAATAAATTGTATTCAATAATGAACTACGTTCTCCTTTCTTTGTAGAACCTCGTACACACGGAAGGACAAACTTCATTCAGCGAGATGAAAGGAGTCTCAAAATGCAAGAACACCTGAAGAAAAGACTAAAAGACAGACAAACCAGTGGTCACACTAACAATAAACTTAACAGCCCTCCATCTTCACCCCATAAAGTTGTTAATTCTTCCAATGCAACGATGCAGAATGGAAATGGGAAGGGACAGCAAGGGGCAGGAGGACCACTAAAGCAGAAGCAAATAGGAAAAATAAAGGGCAGCCCAGATGCAGAGATGGGAGGTAGGTTCCATTGAAAGGGTAAAAAAAAAAAATAATCTAAGTTATTTTATAACAGAAGATGCTATAAGTTTGTTGCAAAATAGCTTCTGAAAAAAACTGAATTTGTAAATTTATTTGGCTATTCAGGATTAGAGAAAGCTTGAAATAATTTTCATTTTGTTCAGAATTTTTTTCCTCTAGAAATCATAGTAATGTCAATATTCATTTGAGATTTCTCAAATAAGGTCTTCAGGAAGATTTCATTTTAAGCCGTTTATTTACTTCTGCCTTTTCTGACCTGGGCCTTATCAATATTCCACGTGAGAATGACCTGTGGGTACTTACATAAAAAACTGGTGGTGTCATTCTTTGCGGTACTTTTCAGGTAACCAGAAGTTACTGAAAACCTCAAGAAATTGAAGGTTTGAGCAGCTATCTCTACAGGCTGCTGTTTGATCACTTGTCATTTCAGTTCAGTGCATTATTTTACTTAAATTTGAGGTTTTTAATAGCTTATGGCTCTTGCACACTAAAATACCTCATGTACAATATCTTTGTCTTTCATGTTGATTCATGTGTCACTGAGATGCAGTTTCTTCTCATGATTCCTTAAATGATTTGTGCATCTTTTAGTATCTTCTATGTGTATGTCCTAAATTAGGTGGTCTGGTCAGGCTGCAAGTCCTACTCCTCATCTGTGTCATTATTGTATTTAACTCCTTGGTTAGAGAAATAAAAAAGAAATCTGACTTTGTATCTTGGGAAGTAAAAAGAGGAGGAAGCTTTTATCCAACTTATTTCAAGGGCGAGAATTATACTTTAATAAAGATTTGTCTTAATACAAATGGGAGGGGGGAAATGAGGTTTTATTTGTAGGCAGAATAATAACCTGAATTGTTTGATGTGGACAATTGTATAGATAGGATTCATTTTACCAGTAAGTATTTTTAGTGTGCAGTTTTGATCAGGCTCTTTCCAAGTTATGCCTGGCCCAAGTGTTTTGCAATAGCAATTCAGGGAAAGCACGTACAATAGAGAGATAAGGTCTTATTGTCATTTTTTTTAACACCTTTCGTTTTTGGAGGAATGTTTTTGTGTTGTCAGAGAAAACCCGTTTATGCTCAGATTAGGAAAATAAACCCTTTGTGCAGGATGTACTAAAAGGGTTTTTGTAACACTGTTAGTTTTGGATAGTTCATGTTTCTACCCCTCACGCAGCCAAAACAAACAGGGGAAATGAACTTTGCACAATAAGTGCTATTGTTAAACTCTTAATGAGGCGAACTCCATCTTGTGGTGGCCTTTTCATAACAGACTGGTTTACTCCTGGGGGGGTTTGGTAATCTGTTTTGTATTTAAAATTTCAGAATCTGACACAGAATCCAAGAAATGTGATATTCAGTTGAGCATTGGGAAGCCAGTCGTAAGTATCATCCTTAAAATACCATTATTTTCTGTGCATACACTTTCTATAAAATAACATGCATTTATTGATCTCTTTTTCTTTTGTCTTGATGGTTTATTGTTTTAATAGAGAAAATGTATGTTAGTTGTTAGAGTTAATAGCTTGGAAAGGGCGACCATGCTATAGAAACCCACTTTTTCTCAATTTTCTGAAACAGTTTGACTCAGTTTCCCAGTCTGTAACGCGATATATATCCACAGCTGAAGTTGTCCAGTGTATGAGAGAGCTCTAGTACCTTGCAAAGGCCCTGCTAAACTGGTGAAGTCTATCCACTCTTGAACTATCCTTCATTCAGCTTAGAGGATTTAAGAATATTGGGAATAGAATTTACAAAAACAGGTCATCTTTTTATGTTCTGTTTAGAAATCGCAGCAAATGTTTGAGTATTTGCAGACTTATTTAGGAAGTTGGAGTCTGGTGGTGTTAATTTAAATATCTAAAGGCTAAAACTGCACAGATATTTTCATCTTGAGCATCTTCTTTGCATCATCTACACAGTCAGCACGGGTTATATTCTTTTGCTCCAACTTTCTAGCTATTCTTTTTTTTATAAGTGTAGTATTTTTTCATTGCTGCTTCTACTTAGTGCCAGCAGAAGGCCGTGCTGACTTTGTCAGAGAAAATTTGGAATATGGGAATTAAGCAGCAAAAAACTTAGAGTGAAAATTTTCATTGTGAGCACTTAAAAATCAGAGCCTCGTGCTATCATATATCTTAGTGGTTAAATATTAAGATTCCGTGAGAGAGTTGTAACTGAGTTTGAGAGTTAGACCGTCTGACTGTGCCTGAGTGGAGATCTGGTGTCAGGGTTCGAGACTCCAAGTGTGAAATTTTGCTCCAAATGAGTGATGCAAACAGTGCAGGTGAAACAGGAGCTTTCTCTTCATACACTGAGACACTGTAGTGTGTCTCAAAGTTTGTTTAGTGTTTGAAGGGAAATCCTGTAATACGATATTTTTTGAAATGAAAAGAGGAAACAATATCAATTCAAATAATGAGTCGATATTTCCACTACAAAGGTAAAGAACTCCTCCAGTGAGGAACTTCATAGGCAAACTAGCGACACCATGTTATTGACTAATATACCTTTTATTACAGAAAGCAAACTTACTTGCATTATTTATGCTTTTAATAGGTTTCTGATATACAAGCAAGATCAGCCGTTCTGTCCTGGAATCTCCCAGTTAGTTCACAGAATGGAGAGAGCCATAGTCATAGTCCAGCAGCATTTACATTTGAAGTAGCAATATCCAACAGTGGTAAAAATGGAAAATTTAAATCTGTCTATGTGTAAGTTTAGTTTCTTCATTTAAGCACAATACCGATGTTTAAAAACATTAACCAATCAGCAATCTCTCTATCAGGAGCTGTTTGTTGACTTGCAGACCTACCTACATCACGGGAAATAAATTTTAAGTAATATCACTAAAGAGTTACATGGACAATGGAAAACTTGAAAATTAAATGTGCGCTACATGGTTTTGCTTTTCGATAAGCTTTTATCCTTTACAGTGTAAGGAAGAGCTGTAACTCATTATTTTTTACCTTTTCACAGTGGGGAAGAATTGACAATCACACTTCCTGATCTCAGACCAGCGACTGATTATCATGCCAGGTATGTTTCTGTCAGTGAAATACTTAATGCTTTTGTTGATGTGTTAATTACCAAATTACAGTGGTTTCATGAAAAGTTGAGATCACAAACAACTAGAAGAGTATTCTGCATAAAATATCATAGCTACGAACATTGCTGTTGCTGTCGAAGTTCCCACTTACCTTTTAATTTCATAAAAATGTCCCCTTGTTTTCTTCCCTACCATCTTCACTGTCTTTTCCTGTTTCTCTGAAATATAAATTGTCTTTTAGAATTAATTATCTGAAAGGAGAGTGACTGGACACTTATAACACGAGCAGCTGGTCTTGTTGTTGCAAGCGCTCCTTCTGATTAAATGCATTTTTAAAGCTGACAGCTCTTTCCTTAAATTTTCAGGTGCTAATGCAATAATAACATAGTTAATTGTCCTTTGTACAGAGTTTCAGCAACCAGCAGTTCCATAAAGGAATCCATTTCAGAATTAGTGAGTTTTACTACGGAAAGTTGTGAGCCAGACTGTCCAGCTGCACCGAAGCTAATTAACAGAACCAAAAACAGCCTGAGTTTGCAGTGGAAGGTAAGCGGTCCGTGTATCCATGTATGGTGTGTTTAAATTACCTTTGGCAATAATTTAGCATGTACTTTAGGTGTTGGCTTTTAAGTTGCTCAGTTAAGACTGACAACTGAAATCATGGTTGTTTCTTCCTCTTTCTTTCAAAATTTATCTAGTTTCTTACACACGCCTTCATTGTGCTCGAGTTCTCTTCGGAACCAGCAGCGTAGGAAAGGATAGAGCAGTTCTATTTTCTCTCAGGGTTCCTGGATGATAAATGGACATGACCTAACTTAAGAATTCAGAGTTCTTATAATTATTCTGACCCTTTCAAATCAAATTTCTTTGCCTGGTTTGTAGATTTAGGTTTTTTAACCTGATTTTGAGTATATACAGTATCTGCAAAGATTTGTTGGTAACTGTGTTTTCTTGTCTTTTCAAGTTCTTACGACTATGCTTATGTGTGGAAAACAGTTTATAGCTAAATGAATTTATTTAGTTAAATTATTTGTATAATCTGTACTTTGAAGGAAGTTCCCAATTAATGTGTCATAACAAGCACAAATGTTTCATCTGAATGCTTACGTTGCTCAGGCAGTTGGTGAGCACACAGTGGAAGGACACAAGGAAAAAAGCTCCAAGAATATCATTTGCGTTATTCATAAAATTATTAATAAGCTCATATTCCAAACTATCAGAATTAATAGAGGTAGTATAGCAGCCTGGGATGAGCATCAGGAATGAGGAATTAAACCAGCTGAAACAGCTGCTTTGACCTCTTGTAACTCACTTCACGGAATATGTGTGTCTGTGCCCACAGCAGAATTTCAGATCATGTGTTTTTGGAAGAGGAGGGCAGTTCTGGGTCCCTGCTGCAGATTGCTTTCAGCTCTACACTAAATATTTTGTTTTAAAAGGCGGTTGGAGTATATTATATTCAGTTGTTAAAATGTGGTTTTTTTAATGTGCAAAAATATTTTTAAAAGTACAACCATTTGATTTTAACTTTTTTCATTGTTTCTTTATTTTCAGTCCTCAAATGACAATGGTTCCAAAATAACTAATTTTCTTTTAGAATGGGATGAGGTAAGACCTTTTCTAGTGGAAAAAAAATATCGTAATGACATCTGTAGACCAATTATACTTAAAAATACCTTTTGCTTAGGTACATGGGCTATTTTCAGTGCAACTGTCCAGACAGTTTTAAAGGGACAAGCCAATTAAACAGCTGAATCAAACGAGTAATATTTCGGCAGTTCAAGTAGACAATCTTAGCATAAACTCCCTCATTTGGCTCTTGTCGTTGAGAGCATCGTTAATTGCTACGTTGTGTTTAAATGAGTGAATGTTTGGCTTGTATCTTCGGTAGCTGTCACAAACACCACTCAGCTTTTGAACTCCGCACTGGATTGTGTTCCAAAGTGATTAAAAAAACTTCAAAAATGTTTTTGTTTTCAATTGCAGTCATTTATTGCCATTTTGTCAAATCCTTGTGCCAAAACATAAACAGATATCTCAATCAAAGAGGGGTTTTATTATCAAGAATGCTCAGGATTACTCTCAGTGCACTCGGTATGACCATGATGACATAAGCTTTTTATGTTCTTTAGGCTTAGTGATTTTTATATATATATATTTTAATTATTACTATTAAATTAGTGAAATTAAATTTAGGAAAATTTAGAGTGAAGAAGTTGACCTTTAGCAGGGAGCGTACAGTCTCCATGTAAAAAAATGACTCAGAAGTGACTCAGGTTGTTCTTACTTTTTTTAAAGGGGAAGAATGGACCCTTCAAAGAGTGCTACTACGGGCACCTGAAGCAGTATAAACTCACCAAACTCTCTCCTTCTACAAAATATTCACTCAGATTAGCTGCTAAAAATGATATCGGAATGAGGTAATGAACATGGTGTATCATGACACTTATTTTCTCATCAGCTACGCCGGCTGTTGTTAATATATATATTTTTTAAAATATTTTTCCAGTGGGTTCAGTGAGACGGTGACATATTACACAGCAGGAATTGTCCCCCCAGCCCCGTCCCCCCCGGTGCTCGTTGAAGCAGGAGTGACCTGGCTGTCAGTGAAGTGGAGCCCACCCAACGGGGTGTCTTCAGATGACTCTCTCACTTACAGTTTGGACATGGAAGAAGAAGGTTCTGTAAGTGCTTGGGTTTGTTATAAGTGTAAAAGTTTGATATGTGGCAGTGCAATCCTGCAAAATACTGCAGCAGTTGGCAAGTGTTGCATGTGTTCATGAAACAAAAGATGAAGTTCAAGCTTAAAAAAGAAAAAGGCGATCGATCTGATCTGGTTTTTGTTTTACCGTGGAAAATTAGTGATGCTGTTTGTTCTTATTTTCCCTCTTTGCAGGGTTACGGTTTCCAACCACAGTACAACGGAGATGAGCTCTCGTGCACTTTAAGAAATCTTCGGAGGAGTACGTCCTACAAGTTTAGGGTTTGTACTATGTTTTGTTTCTAATTTAATGATGACTGTATGCGTTTCTGGAGTTTTAATGTTTTCATGTATCTAAGACACTTTCTGTGGAGACGGCAGAAAATTATCTGCAGTACTTTTGTTGTTACAATACATTTTAGTGGAATCGTAATACAGATGAGATCTTTTTGCACTACTTGATTTTGTTGTCTTTTGGGGGTTTGTTTTTTTGTTGTTTTATTCTTTTTCATGGAAAAACTTTATAAATCAGCAGGCTATTGCTTGTCGTTAAACCAGTCATTTTTTTTTTTATATTCCGTTCATTCCTGAAACAGCTCTTTGCCTACAACAGCGAAGGAAAAAGCAGTCCCAGTGAGGTGGTGGAACACAGCACCAACCCCGACAAACCCGGAGCACCCAGTAAACCCGCTGTAAAGGGCAAGATCCATTCGCACAGCGTGAAGGTTGCGTGGGGTGGGTTACCTTTCCTTAACGCTGTGTTTGAGCGCTGCTGCTGTACGTAGAGACACTCGGTAACATGGATTGAAAACAGAGACGAACTCACAGAATGATATAGGGTTGGAAGGGACCTCTGGAGATCATCTAGTCCAACCCCCTGCCAAAGCAGGTCCACCCAGAGCAGGTTGTACAGGAACACGTCCGGGCAGGTTTGGAATGTCTCCAGAGAAGGAGACTCCACCACCTCTCTGGGCAGCCTCTTCCAGGGCTCTGCCACCCTC
>JAOXJK010000062.1:3290625-3312500 GCA_025774025.1 Xenus cinereus
TTCAAGGCCAGGCTGGATGGGGCTTTGAGCAACCTGGTCTGGTGGGAGGTGTCCCTGCCCAGGGCAGGGGGGTGGAAAAAGATGATCTTTAAGGTCCCTTCGAACGCAAACTGTTCTACAATACTCTATGATCAGAGCAATGGATCTCTTTGCTAGCCTAGGTATGTGAGGGAGTAGGAGACTGCACAGACCAGCTGCTCCACACTACAGTTCCGCACTGAGCGGTGATTTACACTGGAGTTCCACTGGGCTAAGTAAATGAACTCAGAAGATCCAAGTGTCAAGCACAAACCTCTCCTTCCCTGCAACACAGCCAAAAAGAACTTCCCCAAAAATCAAACCACTAATAGTTCTGTAGTTGAGTCTCAGGTTGACAAGCTGCAGTGAAAGGAACTAAAGCTAGACCTTAAAATTCATAAGTTTCCTGTGGTAGCCACTAACGTTTTCAGCCACTCCGTAGTGAACGATGTAATAATTTACCCCTTTGTGAAAGGGGAAGAACACGTCTCAATAGGGGTGTAGTTTCACAGCAATTTTGCTCTGTCAGAATATGACAAATAACCAATGCCATCCATAGGGGTGCAGGCAAGTGATTCCGTCATAGGTAATAACAAGTCACAAGTAACTGGATCTTACCCCCATAAAACTCTTCTTTCCTCCTTTGGCTGCTTTTACCGGAACCCAGTCTGCATCGCTCATCTCCCCTCCGGCCTCCGAGTCAGAAAGCAGCTCTTCCAAATCCATTTCTGGGGTCAGTGCACGGGGTTTTGCTGTCGTTTGCCGGCGAGTCTTTGGCTACATGTAGAAATGACAAGGATTGAGGCCCCAGAAGTACTAACAGTGCATTTATATTTTATTAAGGCATTTCAGAGTCCCACCACCATAGCCCCATTCCTCTCAGACAGCTGAGGCAGCTCTAGGGTTAGGGAGGAGATAAAAGATCAAGTTGTCAGGATTAAAAAAAAATAACCGGTCAATTTAAACTGTTAGAGTTTATAAGAGGAAAAAGTTGAAAAATCCTTGGAAAATTAATAGATTTGTGTCACAGTCTTGGCAAAGTAGTTTTAGTTCATTTATTCCTCCCGGCACTAAGGTTTTGCTCTTTCGCAAGGCAAAATTAAGTTTTCTATGACAGATGCCTTGCTCCGTGATTCAGAGGCTGGAAATGCTACAGAGAAAACACCTGAATTACCAAGCAGTGTACAGAGTCAGACGTAATTAGACTGAGGAAACAGGTTTGGGGTTTTGTTTGCCTTTCTTTTTTCCCCCCACAAAGACCGAAAACCTACTGCAAACTAGTTTGAGAAGTGTTCTGAAAACAAACCTTCAGCACTGCCTGAAGCAGAGAACAGAGCCACTTCAATAAGCAAAACAAAATGCCTTGTAAAAGGCAACTTGGGGGAAAGAAACTGAGATGATTAATAGCCAACATTAACTTTTGAAAAGAACCCAAGTACAATACAAGCATGAAAATTGGTGTGCAGAATCTTTACCTTGGGTGGAACGTAATCAAAAGGAGAATCTGGGGACTCAGATGTCATTTGCTGAATGTGACGGAGCTTCTGTCCACTGGCAACTTGAAGGAGCAGCATTTTCTGTTAAGAGGGACAAAGGTTTAACTTTGCAAATACATAACCCAACTGCCAAGAAGCTCTTCTGACTTACATCCATAAAAATCTCTACCTGTTTAAGAGTGTCATTTTCCCGGAGAAGTTCTTGGTTCTTCTCACAGATCTCCCTCATTTTCTCCAACTCTTCCTCCTGTTTGCAAGACAAGATGAAATCTATAGGGCTTATGCAGGGGTAGCACAAATAGTTGTTTGGGACAAGTTTTTCTATTTGGATCTTTCTTGCAATGCCAGAGGGGTTTCTTTGTATTCTCCAGCAGGAGATCAGCTCTGACTTCTAGATCAGGAAAATCCTTACTGCTTTGTTTTATGTGTAAAATTGCCAATACAACAGAGAATAGACTTATCTCCAAATTAGGTGCACCTAAAGCTGATTTTTCTTTAATACATCACTGAACATGCCCTTCCACAAGATTTTGCTACCCGACTTAATCCTCTTAGCAACAGGAAAGAGTACAGCTTGTTTATATGATCTTCCATTGCTGATAACATACTGGAGCTGTGTTCAGTAAAGGATTAGTAATAGCACAATGAATACCCTAAAGGCGTTCTGAGCATGGAAGAAGTTGCTTGGACTGGTCAGATTGTGGTAGGACTCATGGCTGCATTTATATTTAATTGAAAAAGATAAATAAGAGAAAAACACCTACAGGCTATTCAAAACCTGTATAGCAACTAACCCTTGTAACCAATTGAATCTTAGCTACAAATAGAAACGCTTTTGATCTCTTTGCACCTTCCTCACTCTGAAGTTACTAGCTCAAGAGGCAGCGATAATGAGCATCCCCTGAAAGCCACATCCAGACACTCTACCTGGAACTTGAGCCGCTCTTGCAGTTGTTTCTCCTGCTCACTTAGTGAATCTTCCCGTTTCTTCTCTGCTGCTTCTTTTTGCTGAAATTGGCTAAGCAGGTACAGAACCTAAAAGCAAGTTAATGTAGCAGAGGCGTGAATTCCTAAAGAGACATCCGGCAGCCCAGTCAAAGGCCTTGGCAATTTCAGAAAGATTCTGCCACTTCCAGCACAATCCTACTTGAAAAGTTATCTTGTGCTCAGGTGTAACATCCTCACCTAAAGCATCATGAAAAGTTATTTAATTAAACAACTTGCATAAGACAGAAGATGAACAGGGAGATTTCTAGGGTTTTCGTTAGCTATACTGCAAGAGTCTGGCAAATCTTCCTCAGATATACAACAACATATTAGTTTCAGCACAACACTTTGATTCCCAGATCTTCTCAGAGATACGAGCAACCTCAAGACACAGGAGCTCTCAGAATTTTTATCATTTATGTTTTACCTTCTCCTGATGGTGTTGTTCCTGCACCAAAAGCTGATTTTGAAACTCGGTCTCCATCTCCATTATGTGGTTTCGCTCTTCAGTCAGCATCTTTTGAATGTCTGAACAGTTGGCTGTACTCTGCTGCAGCCTGCTCTCCAACTTGCTTTCCTGCACTTTTGAGGCGACCAGCTGAAAGACAAAAAAAGCAAGGTGATTGCTGGGTCAATGAGTTCCATGTTTCATAAAGTCTGGTGGGGCAGACGTGCTTCAGTATGAAGGCAAAGCATTTTGCCTAAATTCCAACCACCCTAAGAATTTGGACCAGGGACTGACACATAATTCTGCCATTCAGTTGCTCTTTTCTTGATTCCACATTAGTCCAGTTTCTACTCTCTCCTACCCCCAGTCTTGTTCAAGCTTCTCCCATCCCAACATCCGTTCCACTGCTTTTCCTCTGACCTCAGAGAGTGGTCCCTTTGTTTCCCCTGCAGGTTGCCCACTTGTTCAGTATTTTCAGGTACTTTCTCTTTTCTTCCACTTCTGAATTTTGCCTCTTTCCTTTTACTATTCCCATGAGAGCCTTCCGTAAGCACTTTAGCTGGTATTTCCAGACCTGTGTCTATTCCGTTTCCCCCCTCCCAGTTCTTTTTAGATTTCACTCCCCAAAATGATCTACAGTGCAAGAGAATGGTTTAATCAGAATTTAAGGGTAATAAACCTCATCTAGTACAGCAGTGCTTCACTTGCGTTCATCTCTGCTCTCAGCCTGTTGATCACCTCCCTTCATTCCTGGCTAAGCAGACTTCAAGCATTTGTTTTTAGCAATAAAATAGGAAACTTCAGAACTTACCTCTCCAAGGAGATACTTCAAAGCACATTTAGCCTCTAGAATTGTTGCAATGCTGTCCCAACGCTGTTTTACACGATCTCCATTGTCTGCATCTAAGAGTTTCTGCTGTAGATCCGCGATCTGGGCGCTCCTTTGGAAGAAAGCACATATTTGAGGTTACAAACCCAGGAGAAAACCTGGGCTAGTGTCTGGGCTGAAATTACTGTTACTAGAATATTAGACAAAGATAGTTCAAGTTAGAATTCTGGCTGCTTCATACAGCAGCTGGAGTCTGCAATGGTATTCCAGGGAGTTTCCTCTTCCCTCCACACTTCCAACTAGAAGCGCAGTGTTTCCCTCATACAGAGATGCTCACAAACAGCTAAGAAAAAAAGAAAAAGCAATCTTGGCAACTGAATAGCGTCCTCATATCCCCACATTCTTGGAAAAATTCAAACCAGGAAAGCCACATGGTCTTATCTCATCATTTTTACTATCAGTGTATAAGTTATTTCACTTTCTTTTCTGTTTCACAGAAGAGTTGTAAATAGAGATAAGGCAAAAAAAACCAACCCAGGAGGCAAGGCTGGGCAAAGCAGCTTTGTCATACTGCCTTACCTGAGCTCCATCTCAGTTTCCAGGCTTTCTATCTGCTTGGATATGGAAAGGTCCATCTCCGATGCCTGAAGATCTGTGATGGAGTAGGTGCGTCTCTAAAGAATTGCAGCAATGGACAGAAGTGAGCAATAGGTGAAGAAATACACACATGACTGATGTTTCAATTACAAACATCACAGTAAAGAGGAGCCATGCTATTATAAAGCCTTCAAGTATTTATCCTTTCATTAAATTCCATTGTTCCTTCCCAAAAGCATCAAGTCTGTGGTAAGGTGTCACACACTCCCATTCATTAGATACATTGCATTAATTAACAAGTTACTTCAGCAACTCTGTTCCCTGAAATGCCAGAGGACAGTAACAACTTTAACCCTTTCTTCCAGAAAGGGAACATCTTCATGCCTACCTTCTGAGGGAAAAGGTTAAATAGGAGTTAATAAGTTACAGAACTTGCTGAACAGCCAGAGGTGTGGGACAGGGAAAATGGCATCTCCTTCTCTTACCCGGAGCTTTAGAGGTGGGTTTTCCCCAGCCTCTTTCTTCTCTTTAAGCTGAAGGAGCTCCTGTGCCAAGATCTTTCTGTCCTCCAGAAGGTCTGCAAGGTGCCGTCGAGCCTCCTCAGTGCTAACAAGTACCTCTACTTCATTTGCAAGCCAGTTCTAGGGGAAAATAATCAACCCAAAAACAATAGCCTCAACTTCAGGACTGAGTTCTCTTCCAAAATGCCTTCACCAGATACATTGAATAATCCCATTGTCTCTCTTAATATGTAACGCCATTTTCCTCCCCTCTGCTCTCCAGCCACCAACCCCAGCAGCACCTACTGAGTTAAAGCTGAGTTTGCCCATTGTCTGTTGGGATGTACAACATGTTGTCACCCACCTTTACTCGTGCAGCAACTCCTTCCATTCCCCGATTTTGAGTCTCCTTCCGTTTATCTGCAGCCTCCCGCTGTTTCTGCAGAGCATCCTTTAGGCGCTTGTTAGAGGCTGCTGCCTGCAAAATATTTTAACACAAGAGCTGAATAGTAGTTACTTCACTTAATCCGCAACAGTTGAAAGTCTGAGGTATTCACAGTGCAAGCCAGACCTTGAGACAGTGAGAAGAGAGTATGACGTTAATAAAACTTTAGGATTAATTGAAGACTAGAATCCCTGATTTAGTTTCCTTTGCTGAGAATCCCGGTTTAAAGAGAATCTGCTTCTAGGCCTAAAGGTAGAAGAAAGCATCCAAAACAATGGTCCACCCAAGCTCATTATACACCTTCTTGGGTGCCTGTTATAGATTTACCACAGCAGTCTGATACTCAGAGGGCAATTTACCCTTTAAGGAGCAGAATTAATTAGAATGCCTCAAAGGCTACAAGATAGATTATTTTTCTACAGAGAGAAAGGCACTTCTTTCCCAACCTCCAAACTGCTTTTAAGAAGTTTCTGCATATCTTATTACAACCTCCAACCTCCTTGGCAGACAGACCTTCAGGAACTGGTCAGGAGTTTCTAGCAGATATTGGCTCCTTACCTCTTCTGTTTTGCGCCGAAGCACATTGGCCTGCTTCTGGAAGTCTCGTTCTAGCTTAAGTAGCTCATATTGTCTCTTGCGATCCTGCAGGGAAATAGTGTTAAGACAGACAGAAAAAAATAAATAAAAAAAAATCATATTATGTTAATACCTATGGCCAGTTTCACACTTCTTGGAACGTAATTACATTTGCTGTTCTGCAATTCAAGTGCTTCACGATAGTGATTTCACTGATCATTACAAGCGCCTCTGAGAAAAAACGGTTGTTAAAATGACTAGGAGCTCCACACTTTCCATTAAAAAGGTTTAGGACCCTAAAGGCTGTAAGAGATTGCAAACCAAAAATTTAAGTCTTAGTGTCCCAAAACATTGAGGAGTGTACTTGTTACAGTAAGAACTCCTGTGAGACCAGAACAAGTTTGCTGTCTGTTACACTTGAATGCTACAACCAGCTGGATTTCATTACCAATTCTCTTTACCTGCAGATTCCATATTCCTTTGAAAGCTTAAATACCTCCCATGTAGCGGGCAAACCTTACAAGTATTTAAAGTATTAAATAATTCTGCCTTCTGCTTTAGAGCTGAATCATGACAGCTGTATTGATAGCTTTAAGATCTTCAGACGTAAGCAAGCCAGTCCATTTACGACAACTGGTAAGAGGTGGCAACCATATGAACTAAGTTATCTTCAAAGCATTCCCCAGATGTTTTTCAGATGCTTGCTAGTTAAACAAAGCCTTGCAGCAAACACTTTAATGATTTGTTTCACTCTTCAGAGGGAAGTACAGTTTGGGGACTTATGGTTTGCTTACCCGTTCTTTCAACTGGATCACTTCCTTATCCTTCTGTTGTTTCCATTGCCTGAATTTCTCAGCATCATCTTTCATTTGGCGCATCAGTTGTACCCTTTGGTTTTTCATTTCCTGAAAAACAGAAATGGCTGGAAGATTTGTCCAGTACTTGAATTCTGGGTAGTTTCAACCTGCATTCCCATAGTGTGTCTGTCGGGGTGGGGAGTGGCAGATGGGAAATATTACAACGTACTGCCCGCTCAGAGTACACGCCTAAGGACACTCTCCAAGCACTAAAACCTAGGAATTTGTCTTTTAAGGCATAAAGGGAAGACAAACACACACACGGTATACACATGGAAATCAAAGAGAAGTGATTTGACCAAGGCAATAAATTATCAGAATAACCAGAAGATGCTTTGGACTTTTGTTCCTCCACGTTTCAAGAGCCACCTGCCTGGTGGTCACAGAGCCAAAGGAGTCTTGCCAAAAACGGGTGTTCTCATGCTAACCAAACCAAAAGTGAGTGCCTTCTGTCTGGAAGCTGCTGTGTCTGCACCAGAACAAGCTCGAGAACTGCATGCTCAAGTTAGTTACCCTGATTTCCTGGTTCAGTTTGGTGACAGTGTGTTCCGTAGATTCCTTCAGCTTTAAGAGCTTTGATTGCTCATTCAGCTTTTTCTTCAGCTCATTAATTTGCCCTTCCAACTCCTGAAGTCTTTTGCGACGCCTTTCACTCAGTCTGTAAAGAAATCACACTGTAAGAATAGCCCCACTAATTATTATTATTCTCAAACAAGTACCCTCCAACTTTAGAGACTCTTTATGAAAAATAAAGCAATTGTTTGTTATCACCTTTCCCATTGATCAAAGCCCACTCTCAGGCTTCTCTGCAGCTCATACAACTCACATGGCATCTTAAAGGGAGGCACTTGCATCAAAATAAGAGCTTTTACAAATAGAAGTGCAAGACCATGAGTTTTCACACACACACACAGTTCACAGTGCTAGAAGCCACAGGGCCTCCAGAGTCACTCTTACTTGGCTTGGTTGACATCCTTCTTTGCCATGTGCAGAGCAAGGATAAGCTCCTCCTTTTCTTTTTGCAAATTGCTGACCTCCAATTCCAGTTCCTTGATATTTGTCTAGAAAGGACAAAAGTAGGAAAATAAGGACTTTGAAACTACGCTCCGAGACAAAGCTTTAAGGCAGTAGGCCTTGAGAAACCACATTCCTTTCCAACAGGCTGTAAACCACCTTGTCTAAAAGCAGTAGAGTCAAAAGGGCTCAAAAGAGTGTCAAAAGGACTCCACACACTGCAATCATAGTTGGTCCACAAACACCTTTGTAACAGCTGAACAATTTCAGAGGTGGGAAATCATAGCATCGTTAGTGAACAGGGGAAGCCAGATCAGCTGGCTGTACTGTGAGAGTTAACAATGAAGTATCTGCATTTTTGCTTGGTGTGGCCAAACCAACCTCTGAGTAAAAAGCAGAGGAGCTCATTTCACATAGAGCAGCTAGTGGCTAATAGATTGTTTCAGGGAAAAGACCATCTTCTGGCGGTAGATCTATTTGTAGATAGCTGGGCATGGTCATCCCCGCACCTTCTCTGCTCACATCTGTAGTTGACTGCCCCCCTGTGCCCACAGTGGGGGTGACCAGCTTAAGGAAAGCTAGACCCAATAATACATGCTCATGAGAAGACAAATCTTCTCCTCCCTCCGCTCCTCAGCACGCAGTGACTGCATTAACTGAGAAAAACAAACTGAACAAAACCTTACAAGAACTATTTCAGAAGAGTTTACCTGGTATTGGGACTGAATGGGCTCCAGCTGACTATCATTCTGCGTCATTTTTTTGGCAAGTGCCTCTTTCAGAGTCAGGGCTTTATTCAATTCAAGCAGCTCTTTGGACATCTGTGCTTGACGGAGAGCATGTTGAGTGGTGAAATCATCCGAGGATCTCTTGGTAGCCTGTCCTGTTTCTGCTTCCTGGAGAAGACACAGCAATGAGCTGGAGAAGCTCTTTAACTACATGATCACCGTTCTGCAGAACGCTTCAAATTCATTTTTTTTTACTTGTAAAAGATTAGATATTCAGAAATGAGAATAGGTTATTGATCTTGAATACATTGAGCAAATAAGAGCCTAGAAAGGCAGCACATACAAGAGCGACATGTTATTTACCAAACATTTGGCTTGGAAAACTAGCATAAGGATGCAGATAAAAGGAGTGATGGGATAAAACCATGCCCCTCAAGGTCTGCAGTGCTGGACTCCCCTCACTTACAGCTGCAGCATCCTGTTCAGAGTTTGCCATCTCAGCAGCAGCTTCCATTGCAGCAGCATTTTCACTCTATACAGGACAAAGAAACAAAAATTTTGGTAAAAAGTGACAGATGAAGCTGTTGCCCTATAATGACAGAACACCGTGTTATTCTCCTCCATCCAGAAAGCTACCTCTGGAAAGAAGATGCCATTTTCTTCCTCCTTTAGTAAAGTGAGCATACTCCTCCTAAACTAGCTGGACAAGGAATTCTTTCTAGTCTTCCCTGAACTCCAGCACCAGCAGCCAGCTCCTTGCAAGAGTAAGGAGTCTGGGAACAGGGGGACTGTCTAGTGAGGGAGAACAGAAGTTCCTCAATTAGATAAAGATTTGGCAACCTCTATTTGACGATTTCAGGTCTCTAAAATTTGGATTCCTCATTAAAGCTACCGAGTTTATAAGTCTCCCTCCAATTTTTGGATTATAAATCCATGCTTATCTCCCACTATCAGATTCTTCTATGGAGACTCTTTCTTTCCCCCCCCCATCACATGCAGCCACTCAAGCACACAAAGTGGCCTTTCTACAGCATTAAAAGCTCAGCATAACAGCTTGTTTTGGAATGGATATATCAAGAGTCATTTAATACTTGTAGTTTCTGGGCTCCTTAAGCAAGGCTTCTGCAAAGTGGAATCCACTGCTCAGCAGATGGGCAGAAGAACCCTAGGTTTTATTCCTAAAGTGGCTTGACGCTCTTCTCTCCCTGAATTCAGGTCTTACCTGGAACTGGGCCAACACTTGCTGCAGATTGCGAATCACCTCTACATTCTCTTTTAGTTCCTCATCTTCCACAGTCTCTACCAGCTTCTGCAGATCAAGCTTGCACCTGCAACGCAGACATAGGAATAGGTCCCCAAGTATTACATGCCATGCTTGTGTTGCACGTGCCAATAAGGAACAGCTTTCCCCACTGAACATACAAATGAGTTCTGGATGAACAAACACATTTGACTGTATCCAGTTTATCCCAACAAAAAACATTTAATGCTGAAGGACATTCCCTCAGCATGAGTAGGGTGTGGAAACAGACTTACACAGCATGTTGAAGTTGTTCTAGTTTGGCATTCATCTTCTCATTTTCTTGCTCTGTCTAAGGGAAGTCAGAATTATACTGATTTGTAGGAAAAGCAACGTAAGTGAGAAAACAGCTAATTTATTTGTAGCAAAAAATATTTGTCAGTCTGTGGCAAATCAGTCTACTGAAAGATATAACCATGATCACCACCACTAGCTTATTTAGACTTAACACCCTTTTCCACAGGAATACACAATCCAGTGAATCAAAACAAAACAGTGGGGTGGGGAAGAGAGCACACACATGTGCAAGCGCTGGTATTTAAAACACTGAAGTGACAGAGAAGCTGAAAGGTTCAGGTCTACTTTTCCCCACTGAAGTCACCAAATCTATAGACTGACAGGCTCTGGAAGACTTTTGATTCTGACAAAGCTAGAGATTTGAAATAAATGTGAAATGAACATTAAAGAGAGATTCCTAAGGTGCCATTAGCTGCTATTGATCAGTCTTCAGCTAAATGGGGCGAGTCATGCAACTCCAAAAAAAAAACCCAAACCCAAAACCCCTGGGTAACTGAACCTTACCAGAATGATCCTCTCCAGCATCTGTGCTGTCTGACCAGCAGCCTCACTCAGGCCTCGGCTCAGCTTCTTATTCTCCTCCATTAGTGACTGGTTCTTCTCCATGAGAGACTGGAGGTTCTCTGAAGGTGCCATGCTACTGTAACATTAAGGACCAGTTTGCTTGTGAACATGACTTCACTAGAGGTTTGTAATAGCACTGAAGTTACCTCCAGGTTTCCTAAATAGCTTACAATAAATACAGGTTGTTGCAGATGAACAGAAATAACCAGAGGAAGTCTAATTTGAATTTAAAAATGTAAGCAATACAGCATACCAAAAGTAGGCATTTGAAAGAGAACACTCTTGTTTAATGGCAAGTCTGTAAACTGCATGTACTTGGGTTTTGAAACATCCTCAGAAGCCAAACACACAATTACACTCTTCCCTGCATTTTGTGCTTTTAAGAACAATGGAGATGGAGGTACCCTATATTTAGGGTAGAGGAGCGAGGAAGAAAGAGGGATGGATGGGTCTGAGAAACAGATACTTAGTTAGGAGACATTGCCTAGTTCCTTTTCCCTAAAAATTATATTTGCAATCTTAAGGGGTTTTGTTACAAAACTAAATAACCCATACCTACATGGAATTTCAGTAAAAATGACAAAAAGAACAAAAGGCAAAAAAACCCCACTGTCCAGTTCATATTAGAAAGCAACCAGTTTGCTCTACCCTCACTCTACAGCACTGTGTAGAACACAGGAGACCTGGAGCCTTTGCTGGTGTGCAGTGGCCATCAGGTACATTGAGCATTAATCTACAAATCTTACTTGATAGACACCGGGAGAGTCCCTCCATGGGCCTGCAGCAACAGCACCTGGAGCTGTTGAACCTAGAAAGAAAAACAATTACTGCTTGTAAATCTCTCCCATATAGTAACTAGACGGTTGAAGGAACACTATTAAGATCTTGAGTCCTAATGAGTCACCTGCTCCACAACTGTCCTTTTACGATTGCCTGTGGAATTGTGTTGCTACAGTATTTCAAGTAAATTTACTCTAAAAAGCTATCTTCTCTTTGTCAGGAACACGTGTTTAGTGACCCACAGTTGACATACTGTTCCGTGCAGGGTGACAGAGACCTTGGCGATCCAAAGAACAGGTCTCCCACTTGGCTGAACAAATACTCTGCTGCTACTTTTCACATGAAGAAGGGTCAGCTCAGTTGCCTTCCTAAAGATGTGATTTGAATTTACAGTATGTTCCTAAACATTCACTCAGTTTCGTAAACACTCATATGAGATAGGCAAAACCACTTATTTGCTCCATTGTGAAACCAGATTAATGAGTTTTTCTACAGAGAAGTAGCACAAAAGACTATCATATACTTCCCATCAAGTAAACACAGCAAGCCTGGGTGACTCTCATCGGTAGACAAGCCCTTGGGCACTTCTAGCCTTGGCTTTAACTAATTCTAGTTTATGGAACTTATTTCCCTCTGAAGCCGACCATAGAGGAACACTCTTCACTTCCCACTCTGTGCTGGACGTAGGCAGGTGATGTCAGCAAGACAATCATCATTCTATTTCTAATTTTGCCTGTAGTCTAATGAGCAGGCAATAAATTGTTCCATGGAAGGGAAATGTAAGTGACAGTAACATTACCATTTTTCTACACCATTGAATAGCTGCTGTAGAGTTACAAGAAATATTCATGTATTCCCTTTACAGCACTTATGCAGCCATCTCAAGAGACAAAGAAACACACACTAAATATTTTTTTTTTTTTTTGCATATTTTGTGTAGTTAGGCATCCGATGTCTTTGCTTGCTGCTTATTGAGCTTAGCACCAAAAGGACAGATCTAATTCTTCCACATGAAGAAAGCACCCCATACCTGCTGCTTTAGATTGTGCAACTCAGCTGCCTGGGGATCGAGGTTGACAATTGGTTTATTTTTTATTTTTCTTGCTCTGTCAGCATAACGCAGGGTATTTAGAGTTTCTTCTAGATTGGAATCCGCTGGGCTTACACAGGCAATCATGAGAGTGTGGCTGTTACCACCCAGAGAATCTGAGAAGGAAAACAAGGCATAATCAATGCTTTGAGAGAGCAAGAAAGACTAGTAAAATATCATCATTAAGATATCTAAGACTGCATGAGTGCATCTCCATACTACAGCTAGATATTTTCTAGCTGTAGATAAAGCAAGTAGAAAATATCTAGCTGTAGCTGTGTGCCATTGTCATCTGCTTTCTCCTCTGCCCCACTCAGTACTATAGTAGAAAGCTTTTTTCCCCCAAAAGCCAAAGTCCCAAAATTATGTCTCAGCTCTAAGCACCAATGATTTCACACCAAATCCCCCAGTAATCTTCTTGTTCTGTTGAGTAATGTCTGTAATTACTGTAATTTCTGTATGCCATTTCTTGCTTTATTCCTTCAGGTTTTTCCCCTCCCTTCTCCCACACAGTAATGCTTAAGACCTCCATGGATATCCAGACATCAGAACTCACACTATCTTCCAATTTAAAGAGTCTTTGGCTAACATATTTGTTCAGATCATCAAGCTGCATGATATTTTAGCCTTTGGTTTTGCACTAATACATATTGGCTACATAAAATTTTTGATCAAAAAAAAAACAGGACCCCACATCCAGCTCTGCACGATCCAGCTTCTTTTTATTAAGTATCTTCAGGTATGAAAAATACTAAAGAGCCCAACTTTCTGTACAAAAAAATCCAGTAAATTGCTATGCCTACATTAAAGGCTAATTTAAATAAAATGTATGAGATCATTGCAACTATTGAAAAGTAAGTACCACAAAGTCTAGATGTTCAGACCAAGAAAACAAAACAAACATGATGTGCACAGTGAAGGCACAGACAGCTTGAGCTTCTTTCTGGTTGTAATATCCTCCAGTAAGTAGCTATAATCAGGGTTTAAGTATAGGTCTCTGGTTCCAGACTTGACTTCCCATCTTCCTTCTCCCTCCCGCCTGAGAAATGCACTAGATTGGTCTAGTTTCCTCTCATCATATAAGAACAGGACTCAGATGAGTCCATTTCAGTGCACTTGTAACCTAAAAAACAGGCATAGAAGAGGTCTCTCTTCAGTTGGAAGAGGAACTAAACCAATAAAAGCAATCCCTTTGCCAACAGCAGCTCCCACTTTGACCTGTAGCCATTTGGCTCTTGGGTTTTTTGGCTACTTTGCTATTTGAAGTGCATCTGTAGATTTAGGCTTTATCATCACCTGTATCTTACCTTGCAGCAATCTCGTTAACTTTGAGTCTCTGTAGGGGACAAAACCTCCCTTTTTATTTTCATCACCAAGAGCACTAATTACATTCCCCAGGCAGAGGAGTCCTCTGTTGATGTTGATGCCTGCATACAAACAGATGACAGTGAGTAGAGCTACCTCAACAGCTAACAATTGGTCATTTCCTGTCCTTTTAAAAAATTTAAGAAGATATTAAAAGCACATTATAAAGGTTAATTAAAGAACTGCTTCACTTCTCTTGACAAGGACTCAATTTATTAACTCAAAGACACTAAGAAGCCCAGGCTATACCAATCCTTTCTCCTACAGACCTTCTTTTAGTCGGTCTCCCTCAGCCTTAGTCTTCTTTTGTCTCTCAGAGCCAGCAAGATCAACCAGGTGTAGCTTGGAGTGAAAACTGGTGTTCCTATGGCAGAAATAGATTATTTTACTCTCACAAGTAAACATGCAGTTAGGGAAGGAGCAGTCCAGTGGTTAGTAGAGTTGAGCTACCAGGCTGAAAAAATATACTTCATATCAGACAGCCAAATAAAGGAACTGCCTCAAGAGTAGCTCAGCTGAGTTCATCCAAGACCAAAAAAGAATGAGATTTTAAGTAAGTCTGACTTCTAACAGCTGCTAGGAGCGGCTGCGCAATTGCTCTTACTTGTCATTTTTCTTCTTCTGATCAATGCAAATGGTGAAGATGGCATGTGACCGTGATGACTGGGAGTTCATTGCTGTCGAGGCCACCGTTCTGGAATTGTTCCCTTGCTCCAGGCAGGATACAGTCTCTTGGGCACAGGTGACATTTCTTTCTGTTAGCCCTACAATCTGTATCCAAGAAGAAAGCATTATTTAGCCTCCCCCTCCTCTTCACCCAAGCTTACATTAGAAAAATTATCCCCTACCTTAGACTAAAGCAGATAAAGCAAAGTCTCTGTGTAAATAGGCATTCACAAGAATAAGGGTCTCACTTCAAGGGAGAAGCTTGGTATAGATTCCCCCAGAAAAAGTTCGTTCTGAATTTCGTATCAGTAACATCAGTAAGTCACATCACCTCTCCTTCATCCTACTCCTACATACACACATCAAGTTCCTCTGCACTGGCTCGAGAACCAGCTGGGCTACGGGATGGAGACAGGGCTCCTCCAGTACTCTGGAGAAATCCACAGCTGCCCTCAGATATCCCTGTCCAAGCTGGGAACAGAAAGTTGTGCCAGGCAGAAGATGATGAAAATTGATTGATAGGGGTGGGAACTTGCGTGAACGGAGTGGAGGGGAGGCAGGTATTGGGGACACAAAGGACAGAGGGGACTGAGAAGTCGGGGCTGGTTATACTCCTTGGCAAGTTTGCATTTTCTCTGAAGGGTCTGTCTCTCTGGATCACAATGTCACTACTAACACACGGATGAGTCACACCCCGGAACTTTAGAGGTGACAGTGAGCAGCACAAGATTACACATCACAAATGGATCAAAACTACAGGTGTCATGCACACCTAAGCTGTGCATATGAAAACCTACCCACCGCTGCAAACAGAAACTGTATCAGTAAAGCACAACCGATGGACGGAAGTTTAACTACAAAACAAGTACACAGAGCAAGCAGTAGCACAAGGTTTGTCTTTTACAATACACACATATATGAAAAATAACTTGAGCACTTGAACAGTTTCTCTTCAAGATCCCTTTGTTGCACACTACGTCTGCTAAACCAAACTGTACAATTGCAACAGAGTTTGAAACTTGGTAAAGTTAGTTGAAATACAACATTCTCAGTTATTCACCTAAATCAGCCTTCAGAAAAAGTCAGAATAGGACTTGCCAGTCATGAATATCTAACCCTATTGGTGTTACCCTCTGAATAAACTTAAGGATCACCAACAGCTCAATTTTGAGAAGAATGAGTAGTTGTGATGATTTCATACGCACTAATATTGGGATTTGGAACTCCATGATCTTTAAGGTCCCTTCTAACCCGAACCATTCTATGACTCTATGAGTATAAATGACTGCTCAAGGAGTCAGACAGCTGTTTCACTGAAACATTCATCCTGAGCCATGTCAGCCCCTTATATACCTATATCTAACCCAGCAACAGACCTTTATGCCTTCTTTCGGATCTTCCCGTATACTGATTTGAGACGACCGTTCTCTTGATGGGCAGAGCAGGTCTAGAATATCCTCATTGTAGATCTGAAAGCATCAGAAGAGCAGTTCAAACTTAGCACCCTTGCAATAGAGCAACTCACATAGAGAAAGATAGACAGTTATGCTGAAATCATGGCTAACTTTGCATGAATTTATTTTAACTTTAGAGAAAGATATCTAGTACCTGTTCCTGACAAGACCTTATGTAGCCTTGATTATGCAGTTTTGATTAAATAAATACATATTATAAGTCTTATGAGGAGCAGCTGAGGGAGCTGGGGTTGTTCAGTCTGGAGAAAAGGGGGCTGAGGGGAGACCTTATTACTCTCTACAACTACCTAAAATGAAGGTGTAGTGAGGGAGGAGCTGGTCTCTTCTCCCATGTCACAGGCGACAGGACAAGAGGAAATGGCCTCACTTTGCACCAGGGGAGGTTCAGATTGGATATTAGGAAAAATGTTTACACTGAAAGGGTTATTAAGCCTTGGAATGGGCTGCCTAGAGAGGTGGTTGAGGCACTATCCCTGGAGGGATTTAAAAGACGGGTTGACATAGTGCTTAGTGACATGGTTTAGTGGTGGTTTTTTGTCAGTTAGGTAGATGGTTGGACTAGATGATCTTAAAGGTCCCTTCCAAGCCAGACAATTCTATGATTCTATTACTTGAAGGAGGTGGCATCATTAAAGCTCACTTTATCTGCAATTCATAACTTTACAATAGTTTGAAAATCAAAACAACTTTTACCTCTAGATAAGAAACTTTGAGGACGAATTCCCAATTCTGTCTTTGTTCCTTCTCCTTAAATAGCAGTTTGATTACCCGGGGGATGACACCCACATTAGGTTCATGCTCTTGACTGGCAGTGTAGGTACCTCCCATAGAGTATGTTTTTCCAGATCCTGTCTGTCCGTAGGCTAAGACAGTAGCATTATACCCTAGGGGAACAAAGGGCGTCCAGATCAGACAGTCACGTGGGAGCAGGAAGAAACTTCTGATAAAAAAAAAAAAGCTGCATTCCAGTAAAAACATCCTTCCAGATGAGCGCTGCCCCTTGCTGTCAGTTTACACAAACTTTATGCACAGATCACAGTTGGCAACATAAAGGGGGGAAAAGTCAACAAAAAGCTCCCCAAAACACAGATAAATTTATTATTCCAGCTCTTTTTTTAAGACTGCACTGTTGCTTTACTAGAGCTAGTCATAAAAACAGAAGTGGAAGTTCTCTGTCATCCCTGCTGCAGTGTAGCATCGGTAGCATTCTTGTATGGGATGTTTATCAATTTGTTGTATTATTCTTGATAAAATTCTTTTGCCTTATATAAATATCTTCAGGAATCAAAATGACCCAGTGAACGCACATGAGTCATTGTTAGCCCTATGGAGTACAAGAGGTTGGAAATAGCACTGGCACTTCTCACTAGAGGATGGAGTCAGCATCTAGATAGCTCAGGATTTTATTTTCTGATAAGATCAAAGAAGAAATGAGTTAGAACATAGAACAAAACACTGCAGGGCCTCTTTCCACACAGGAGAGCCCACCAAAGCCCCCGGTATTTTAAAACAGAGCTTGACCTGAGCCACCACAAACCTTTGAAGATGCCTCGTATGAGAGGAGCGACGGCTGTGTTGAAGACTTCCTCTTGCTCGACAGAAGGGTCAAACACATAATCATACGTGAATGACTTATCGTTACCTACAACCACCTGCAGAGGAGAGGACAACAGAGAGCGCTGACCACACCGCCCCAGCAGCAAACCCCGGGGCACAGGGAGGTGGGATCGACCCCCAGGTCCAGACCCACCCCCCCCCTTACTTGCGGCTCCCCCGGCACAAAGGACAGACACATCTGACACCCTTCGCTGGTCTCCTTCGGCACCAAGGGACGGCACCGCAGCGCCACGCGCACCGGGATCACCTTCTCGTCTTCCCTCAACATTTTCAGCCCGCCCTAGGCCGCCCTGCGGAGGAACAAAGCCCGGTGAGGCCTCACCGCTGCGGCCTGCAACCCCCGCCCAGCAGCCGGAGGCCTACCGAGGCCGGTGAGGCGCCCAGCCCCGACGGGCCGCGCCCAGCGGCAGACCAGACCCTACCGGGCGGAGGGGAGGGGGTGCGCGGAGGCCACCAGCCCGGCGGCGGCCGTGCCTGAGGGAACCGGAGAGCGCGGCGGGGGCGGAACCCACCTGAGGAAGTCGCCGCTGCTGGTAGCGATGGCGGCGCCGGCAACCGCCAACATTCAAATCGAGGCCGCGCGCCGCAACAGCCAATGGCGGGGCTGGGCGTCAGGGCGCGCGGCGGGGCGGGGCCAGGCAAATGAGGCGGCGGGAACGGGGGGGCCCGGCCATAGGTGGCCACGGCGTTCGCCTGATCGTGGCCCAGGGGTGGGGTGAGGAGGCGCTCCGCCCCCCTGCGTGACGTCACCGCCCGCAGTGCGTGACGTCATGACGCTGCGTCGCACCCCCCGGGGGTTTTGGCGCCGCTGGGCCGTGGCGCAGGGCGGCCCTGTGACGTCACCGGGCGCCCGGCCATGCGCTGTGAGGTCACCGGGGGCGTGACGTCATCCCGCGCTCAGCCCCGGGGGGCGGAGAGTGTCCCGTGGCGTCGCCCCGGCTCCCCGGTGACGTCAGGGGGCCCGGGGGAGGGGGCGGGGCCCGGCGGCGGGTGACCGTCCCCGCTGACCCCAGGCCATTGACCCCGCCGGCCCCGGGGGGAGGGGACGGGACGGGACGGGCCCCCCCGGGGGTGACACGGGGCTGATGGGGACGGACCCCACGCACGGCCCCGCCACGGCGGGAGACACCGGCCGGGAGGGAGCTGGAGTCACCGGCGGCAGCGCAGGGACACGGGACACACACGGGGTCACATACACGGGGACACACGGGGACACGGGACACACACCGGGGGACACACGGGGGGACACAGGGGGATACAGGACACGCACGGGGGGACACACGTGGTCCCACACAGGGTCAAACACGGGGTCACACGGGGGGACACACAGGGACACGGAACACACATGGAGTCACATACAGGGACATGGGACGCACACGGGGACACACAGGGTCACATATGGAGACATGGGACACACACGGGGACACGGGACACACACGGTCACACACGTGGCTGCCACCAGCCCTGCCCGGGGTCCCTCCCCCCGCCCCCCCACACCCCGGGAGCCAGCCCTGCCCTCGGGCCCGCGGCGCGGCCACCGCGACACCCCTTTATTGCCTGCACCAGGGAGGGGGCCCCAAAACCGGCCCCGGCCCCCCAACACCCCATCCCGGTGGGGGCGGCTGAGCCCCGGTGTCCCCCCCGCGTGTCCCCTCCGTGGGTCCCAGGCCGGCAGCCGCCCGTGAAATGTCCCGGCGGGGAGGGGGACTGATGTCCCTGTGCCCCCGGCCCCGTGGCTGCAGCGGACGGACAGACAGACGGACGGTGAATAAATAGGGCGAGAGCAGCAGAGCGGGCGAGGGGGGGTCTGCGCCGGCTCCGCAGCCGTGTCCGCCCCGTCCCGGGGGGGCGGCAGGGACGAGGCAAACCCAGGAGGATGGGGAGGTGGGAGGGAGCCCGGCGCCGTCCTGGTCCCACGAGGCCACCGGCCGGGGCTGGCGCCGTCCCCCGGAGGCAGCCGGGGCCACCGGCGTCACAGCTCGTCGTGCGGGATGTGGAGCGCGTGGTCGCACAGGTCTGCGGTGACAAAGGGCAGCGCCGTCAGGACACGGCGGAGCCCCCTGGGACCCCTCCCCGGCCACCGCCCGCCCCGCAGCGTGGGGACGAGCCCCGCGAGAGCCCCCGGGGGCCGTGACCTGTGCCAGGGGACACCCCCGCTTCCCCCCGGCTTTGCTCTGGGGTTCATGAGAAACGTGGCTGTTGGGACAGAGCTGCCGCCCCGGCCTCTCCCTGCGGCCGGCACCCGCAGCCGCCCGGGAGACCCGCACCGGCCGGGGCCGGGCTGAGCCCCGGGAGCAGCCGGTGGCACCGCGGGACCCCCCCCGGGGAAGGAGCGTTACCCCGGGAGCCACCCTGGCCCGTCCCTGAGCCACCGGTAACGAACGTGGGCCACGATCGTTAATAGGGAAGCACAAAGGTCGCGGCGTGGCCTGACCCCGGTGTTTGCGAGCTGGAAATAGCCCTGCAGGAAGGGAGCCGGCGGGTGCGGGTGCCCGGCCATTGGCTGCGCCCGGAGCCCTGCGCCGGAGCGGCCCACGGATCCGGCACGGCAGCTGCCCTGGCTCGGCCCCAGCCTCCAAAAAAAGCCGCAGGGAGCTCCGGGCGGCAGCGGGGTCCGGTGCCGGGCTGGCAGCGGGGGCAGCGGGGCTAAGGGGATGTCGGGATTTTGGGGAGGACTCGCAGCTCCTCCCGTCCCAGCGCTGACGGAGCAGGTACGGCCCCCCCGGGGCGGCAGGGGGGTCCCCTCCCCGGGACGGCCCAGCCCCGCTCACCCGTCCGCTTGCTGCACAGTCGGTCCTTGACGTTGTCGGCCTCGTGGGAGAGGAATTCGATGAGTTCGTCCTCATACTCCTCGGCGATGCTCTCGCACTGCAACGGGAGCCCACCGTGGGTCAGCCGGTGACCGCGGGGGCCAGGAGACGCCGAGAGCACCCGGGGGAGCCCAGAGCCGGGCCCTGCAGCCCCCTCAGCCCAGCCCAGGAGCAGCCTCCTCCCCTCCAGCCCCAGGAAGGACCAGGGGAAGCTGCCGGGAGCTGCTGGTGGGACCAGCTCATCCCTCGAAGGGCCTCGGCTGCCCCACACAGCGGGTCCCACCACCCACAGCCTCCCGACAGCCACCAGCAGCAGCCACGGTCTCTGCACGCACCGCAAACTTCAGGCTGGAAGCCACATCTCCATCAATTTTGACCCCGGAAAGGTCCATCTTGGTCCCGTCGTGGGAGATCACCCGGACGTAACTCTTACGGTGCGTGGACGGATCCACCTTTTCCCCGTATTCCTTCATCTTCTCGCACACCCGCTCCAGCAGCTCCGTCAGATGTGCCTCCGAGCGGGCATAGGGCACCTGCGGCACGAGCGAGAGCGGCGGGGTCAGGCCTCTGAGTGCGACAGTGGAACGGGAACGCCACGCCAGCAGCGAGAAAAGGTCAGACGTCTTCAGGGATGGACGCCCTGGGAACGCCACGGGGGTGCCCTGGGGACAGGGAGCGGAGGAAGCCGAGGAAAGGAGATGGGGCTCCCCCAGCCCCGCTCTGCCGTGTCCTCCCCCCGCCGGGAGACGCCTCACCTCCACCACCGACTGGCTGCCGTCGGGGTTGATGCGGAACGAGCCCATCTGGATGGTTTTCCTGGGGTCAACCTGGGCGATCTCCCACTCCAGCTCGTCCACCAGCGCCCGGCACGCTGCAGGGGACACGGGTGTCAATGTCCCCAACCCCACACGCTGCAGGGGACACGGGTGTCAATGTCCCCAACCCCACACACTGTGGGGGACATGGCTATCAATGGCCCCAGCCCCACACCAAGCCCTGGCATGGACAGACCCACGGCTGCCCAAAGCTACTGGGAGTAACTGGTGTAACTGGTGCTGCCGGCAATGGGGATGGCCGGTCTGCGGGAAAGGGGTTCCCGGGGCACCCCATGGCCCTTTGTCCCCAAGCAGGGTGAGCGCTGATGGGTGGCAGCGGCCACAGGACAAACAGGTCCCAATGGCCACCCCATCCCCTCACCACCATCCCGTCCTGTCCCCTCCAGTCCCATCCCGTCCCGTCCCGTCCCGTCCCACCTCCGCAATGCAGGTCCTGGCTCCGGCGGGCACCGGCCGCGGGCAGCAGCGCAGCCATGGCCATGGCCAGGCCAAGCGCGGGCGGGATCCGGCCCCTCATCCTCACGGCTCCGCTACAGGGCGACCTGCGGGCACAGGTGGCTCCAGCGCGGGCGGCCCCCTT
>JAOXJK010000062.1:3321157-3339274 GCA_025774025.1 Xenus cinereus
GATGGGAGAGATGGGATGGGAGAGATGGGATGGGAGATGAGATGGGAGATGGGATGGGAGACGGGATGGGAGATGGGATGGGAGAGATGAGATGGGAGAGACGGGATGGGAGAGATGGGATGGGAGAGATGGGATGGGAGATGACATGGGATGGGAGATGAGATGGGAGATGGCTCCTGCCCCAGAGCTGGGGGCAGAAATGAGCCGGGTGTTTATTTAGTGCTTGTTATTTCATTTAATGCTCATTTCCAGCCAAAGGAGCCTGGAGAGGAGATGCTGATCCCTATGGGAATCTCTGGAGGGAAGAGGCTGATCCCTACGGTAATTCCTGGAGGGAAGAGGCTGATCCCTATAGGAATTCATGGAGTGCAGAGGAAAATCCCTACAGGAATCCCTGAGAGAGGTTGATCCCTACAGGAATCACTGGAGAGGAGAGGCTGATCCCCACGGGAATCCCTGGAGGGAAGAGGAGCCCACAGGGACGCGAGCGACAGAAACCCTTCTGAAAATGCAGGATTTTTTGGGCTATTTTTTCTATAAATCACCTGCTTTGCTCTTTATCGTTCTCCAGAACATTAAAATCAACGAGAGCCCGTTACAAACCGTTCAGGTGCTCGATTTTTTGGGGTTCACCTGAAGCGATGACTGAAGGGACGGGAGGGAAACGAAGGGAGGGGCCTTTTTTCCTCCCTCTTTTAGCAGCGACGCGGCTGGGTTTTCCCAAAACTTTGGATTCTCTCCCACAAAAAGCCTCCCCTTCCAAGAGCTTCCAAGGCAGAGGATGATTTGTGACCTCTCTCTCTTTTTTTTTTGGGGGGGGGTTATTTGCTTGTTTTCTGCAGGTGTCAGGAGGAAATTCCCTCCCGTGCACTTGGCTGGGATGAATTATAGAGAAATTGGGGTCATTCTTCCTTGAAAAAAGCAAAATAACAGCAGGAGAGCCAGGATGCTTCTTCCCCGTCAAGAGGGTGAACCCCAAAACACCGTGGAGGTGGGGGGGACAATCAAAGAAAGGGTTTACAACCTCCCCGGGCACCTTTAAAATGTATTTTCAGGGCTCAATTTTCTACCAGGTACTTAATATTGTACTCTGTTCCCAAAGGGATTTTTCCTTCCCCCGTGGAATCTTGGCTCAGCCTTTCCCAGAGCACTGGAAGCTGCGACAGATCCGAGCAGGGACTTGGAAGGGGGAGGGAGAGAAGGTTGAGCCAAGCCATAGAATGGTTTGGCATTCTCCCCCCCAACAAAAAAAAAAAGAGATTTACAAGGTATTACAAATAAAACAACCCGACTGTACGTGAGGCAGCTGTAATTCCATCCCGGGAACCCGGCGTTTTTGTTTAAGGACCTGCTTCGTCACAAATCTCAATAATAAAAAAGGCAGGAGGGGACGAGGGGGGGGGAGCGGCGCCGGGACCCCCACTCTGCCAGCTGGGACTGCGGGTAAGGAGGGGAGGGGGAGGCTCCAGAGTGAAATGGGGAACAACATCCCAGCTTCCTCCTGCGGGCCAGCTCAGCCGGAGGGGAAGGGACAGGGCTCTGGGGGACAAAAGGGCAGTCACCGGCAGCGAGGTGACTCGTCACCAACGCGGGGGCTGCCACCTCCCTGCCCGAGGCTGCCCCTTCCCCTCCCTCGAGGGCCCGCAGGCTTCAAAGTGCGCACGCCGTGTCAGTGACCGGTGGGCATCCTGCTAGGCCAGTGTCACCGACCGCCAAACGCTGCTGTCCCCTCCCCTCGCACTGCGGTCGGTCGCTCTCCTGCCCGCTAGCGTCCCCCCCGTCAGCATGACGCAGACCGGGTGACAAAAAGAACAGTGAATGGCTTAGAGCCACCCGACCGTTCTGTTCTCCTCGCTGTCAACAAACCTACGGACTTCTGGTTCAGACAGATGGATGAAAAACCCCGGTAAGAGTCTCTGAAAAGCTCCATTAACGTGATTAGAACCCAGGGGCCGGGGGAAAGAGGATTTATTTCCCACCCCCCAAGGTGGAGAGGTGACACCAAAATTCACTTCAGCAGCACACGTTCCTCCACTCCTCTACCCAGCTCTGACAATAAATCCCTGCCACTGCTCATCTTGGTTTTGGCAATGTGACAGCTTAAGATTGTTCCAAAAGTGAAATGGCTACTAGCCCCATCCCCCAGGAGTCTACTTACAACGGTAGAAATGGCTACGTATGATTTCATCGAGCAGCAACCTCGGTATGAAAGCAGAGCAGCTATCACTGGCCTTCTATCTGCTGTGACCTGCGTGAAGAAGGTCCCAGTCTATGTGAGGATGACCAGGAGGACAGAAATTAGGAAAGGAGCCTGAACGCCATCCGTGACTCCCAGGGCAGGTATTGCCCCTGTACTGATGGGATTCGGGTAACCGTTTGCTTTCGCTGTTGACAGACAGGACCCAGGTCTCTACAAACCACCCTGAGGATCTCTCCCCATCCAGCCTCATCGCTGCAAAGCCTCCATACCCTCTTCCTTCCCCACACTCACCAAGCGCCAACATCCTCTGGCTGGGGAGATATTCCAACTGAGGAGAGGAGTCTGTGGGATGTCTCTGCTACACAAACGGGAGCAACAAGGCCAAAGCTATCAGAGTCTGGGGGTTTCCAGTGCTGCGTGTAACACGAGGGGAAAAAAAACCTCAGAAGTCATGAGCAAGAGTCAGCCAAGATCATCCACAGAAAGGAGAAACGGAGGAGCTAATATTGTGTGTGCCCTGCAGGAAGCAAAAGCCTAGAAACAGATAACCTGTATTGTCCAAAAAGGCAAGGCCAAGTCAAACTGACCGGTTTAAAAGGAGCAGCCTTTCAACGGAGGAAGTGGGGATGCAGGACAGAGACGGGGCTGGAGTGGAGAGGGAACTAGTTAAGATGCAAGGCAGTAAGGAAGGTGGAAAGCCCACCCCCAAGCTCTATTTTTGTCTTCCCTAACTTGGTGGCTTTTCCATTGCATTCACAAGATACATCTGAGCAGACAGGCTCAAGGGGGGGGGGAGAAGGAGAGGGAGAAGAAGGGGGGAAGGAGAGGAAGAGAGAGAAAGAGTGTAAAGGGCACCGCAGTGCCAAAGTGCAACAACATAAAAAAATAAAATAAAAGACAGGACACTCATTCTGCACTCAGGGCTCATACCATGCAGTAAGAGGGGCGGCCGGGGCTGCTCCCCACCAGTAAACAGGGAGTTCGCTCGCTTAGTAGATTGGTTTTTTTTTTTTTCAGCCCACAAAGTAGGGTTGCCTAGCCAATGAGCGGTGATGTTCTTCAGTGAGACTGGCCGGTTGGGGAATGTGCTGCTACAGAACGGGCCTGTTAGCAGGAGCACCCGCTCTCCGTTACTGGCTGCTCAGGAGGTTTCTCTAGTTTGATGTCAATCACTGCAGGGAGACAAGTTAAGAAAAAACTGCAAAGCAAGCGGACTCGGTATGTCAAGACCCTGTAGAGGACAGAGCCGGATCAGACAGATCTGGGCAAAAGACAGCCCCGTGCAAACAGAGGAAAGAATTATGGTATTTTAAAACTCTGCAAATTTTATCCTAAGCTTACGTGGAGAAAGCAAAACTGGTGCTCGCCATCCTCAGTAGTTGTGTACATTTATGTACAGACCACAAGCGGGGTCATCAATTTTTGCCCACAGGTAAGCACCACACTTACGCTGGTTGTTTCAGGCATATCTCTGCAAAACCCCAGTAAGGCCCATCCCCACAACGTGCCAAAAAGCCAGTAAACCCAACCTAACAAAAGATAATTGTCAAATACTATGAGACCAGGAAAAGTTACTGATGAGAAAGCAAGGATACTGTCTTCTTTGCTCTTCTCTGGTGTGCTGTCCATCCCAGGTAAGGCAGCAGCCACGCGACGGAAAAGCTGAAAAGGAGAAACAGGTAGAGCTGAAGAGTTGTCAGAAAAAAACACACGTTAAAAACACATTGCTTTACAGCAGATCTTAGAGTCCAGATTGTACAAACTTGTTACATGGGTACTTTAGCAAGCAAAGCAATGATCAGCAAGTGCCACAAGAATCTTATCTAAGAAATTTAACAGGTTTTATTAAGGAAGTTTTTCAATGCCTAAAAAAGACATTTTTATTTTACCTGTTTCTGCTTGAACAGAACATGGTATTAATTAGTAACAGTTCTTCCAGGGACACATAGAACAATTCCCTCCTGCACTCACTAAGCTCATCATCTACCATTTCCAGCCTCAACTGCTTTTGCACCCAGCAATGTTACAGTGCAAAACTCTAGACTTCTGATAAGCAACCTCAGAAGAGACCAAAGGTTTAAGAAATCTATGGATAACTGAGATTTTATACCCCATCCTTTCACTTCAGTCCTGCTGCAAACCGGCGATTTCCAAGCACAATAGCTGACTCAAGTGAGCTGCATTTAAGCTACTAAGGATGTGCTAGAGCTGGGAAGGACTATCATATCCCCATAAAAACAGAAAATGGTTTTGCATAATTTTTCAAGTCAATGCTTAAGAGCTCCTCCTGCTGACATCGATGCAGCAGCTCACACACAGACACTGCCAAGCTCTCTGGTGAAAAGTGCTGCATAAAGAGCTAGAGGAATCATCAGTTAACGATGACTTTTCTCATAGTAGCTTGGTGGGGGCTTCTCATCCACACCTCCAAATTGTGTCACTTGGAAAATCAAGCCACTGAGGTACTAGCAAGGTGCTGCAGTTCGCATCCTTTAAGTCACAGAAGTTCTCACTGCGAACACCCGCTAGACAAATAAAGCAACAGGAAGTCAGGACCAAAAACTAAAGTAGATTCAATCCAGAATTGTCAAAAGAAACAAACCCAAGGCCTCCTAACCCCATTGTGAGGTTCTCCTCACCAGCTGGTGTGCAGCAAACCAGTAAGCGTGTTTCCCAGCTGACATGAACGGTACTCATGCTCCCTGCAGAGCCCTGGACCTTAAGGCTGCCTTATTCCCCAAATTCTGTCACGCTTCAGAACGATTCCTGAACTAGCAGAGAGTGGGATCACAAGCTTATACCAAAAGGCAATGGGCACAAACTGAAATACAAGAAGTTCTGTTTAAACACAAGAGAAACACGTAAAGTTTTTTTTACTGTACGGATGGTCAAACACTGTGGAGAAATGGGGTCTCTATCCTTTGAGATATTCAAAACCCAACCGGAGTCAGGTTTGGGCAGCCTGCTCCAAGCATGAGGTTTGGACCAGACGATCCTTTCCAACCTCAACTATTCTGAGATTTTCCTCTGCAGCTTGCAAACAGAAGCAGAAACTTCTGCTCTAGTGCATCAGCATAAGCAATTATCCTGATCGATGTCAACACTGATTTTGGAAAACAGTGCGTTAACTGTTAACAAAAGCAAAGGGAATATACAAAAATTATGTTTGACTGGCTGTGCAAAATAGTGCCATTCCTATCCCTCAGCACGTCCTGGTTTTAGATTCTCCTTTCGTTCAAGGTGAGTTTGCTTAGCTTTAACTGGGAATCATTGACTTGGCAGGAAAGGAGCTTCCAGTAGATAAAGGTGCGGCAGCGATCATTGGGCAAGAAGCATTTCAGGGGCTGACAGTAAACCCTACAAGCAAATATCTGATGGAAGATGAACCCCAAGGAGAAGCATTCCCATTCAGAGCAGTCAAGGGCAGATTTCCTGCCTTTAGAACATAACATTGATCTACCTGTTTCACATTGTATCCAGTCTTTGCACTGGTCTCAATAAACATCACATTCAGCTCTTTGGCTCTCTGTTCGCCTTCTTCTGTAGTGATTTGCCTGGACAGAGATTCAAACAGAAGCAGAAAGACAGAAAGGAAGAACAGACAGGGAGAGTTAGATGTCTGTGACTGAGACGCTCTTCAGTGGAGGGCTTCACTGCCCCCTACGATGGCGCAGAGTCCACCAATGGAGACCTCAGGACCTCTGAGTCCTAAAGACTCCCAGGTCCTCCAGCTACGACTGAAACGACCTCAGTTAAGTTACCCAGGGAATGCCTGGGCTTATGACTGTTAATAACAGACGATCAGCACAGGATGAAGTTTGTGCAATACATTTAAGCCTCATTCACAGCATCCTTGAGGGAAGGAAAAATCCCCAGAAGCTGCACCTGATACAAAAAGCAGTTTCCCAAAAGTCAACAGGAGGGGAACTCTTGTGAGGTTACAGAAAGGTTTCAGAAAGGCTCCAGCAGCAAGTAGAATGCAACAGCAAATGCTAGGCTGCTGCCTGCGAGCAAGCACCTGCAAACGCATCTTTCATCAATACCCTGTACATACCTGTTTCACATTATATCCTGCTTTAGCACTGGTTTCAATATACATCATATTCAGTTCTTGGGCTTTTCTCTCACCCTCCTCTATAGAAACCTGTCTACAGCAACGAGAACAAATCACAGAAAAGAAAAACCAAAACAAAGAAAAATAGTCCAAAAATAATAAAAAGAAAACTGCAGGAAAAAAAACCAAAACAAAACCAAAAAACCCCGCCACCAACTGAAGCAACATTAGCAGGAAAGAAAAACTTAACAGGCTGCACTGAATAAGAACAGTGCTATTTTTAGTTCAGCTTTCTGGCCTCAGAACTTAACTTGCATCATCACTTGGTTTTTACCATAGGATGAATGGCTTCCAATATGCTGTATTCTATTTTGAAAAATGTGACAAAGCTCAGACTGATACTGTGCTTTGCCCAGCCTTAAAAGGCCCGGTATTTCAGCCGAACACAAATTTACCTTCCCTTTAAAAGAAAGGCAAGGCAGCTTCTTTTACTGGTACCTGGATATACACCAGAATTCCAAATTCCAGCCTAGACCAGGACTACTGTCCTGGTAGACTGGTAAGACTGTTGCTTACATTAAGCTTCTAAAATAAGAATAAGAACTTCTAGTGCTACATGAACTTCGACTGTAGCTATGTTTCAAACAATTTTCTGGTATTTTTAATTCTTATGACAGTACTGGGCCAGCTGTCCTGCACACACTCTCCTTCACTTACGTACTATCAGGAAATAATCCAAGGCTGAAATTATCCCATTGGGTTTTCCAGTTCCATATGAAATTGGATTTTGGTAGAAATTCAGGTTATTCAGTTGGGGAGCTGCAGTTATTTCCAGCTCCCAGGAGGGCATATGAGTTTGCTGTCAATATCCAGAGCTGGCTCAAGTAGAGTATCTTGGATTTTGCTCTGTTGCTTTTTGTAAGCTGATTTCAGAGACTGATCTGAGGTCCTGCCACCTGGAATTCTTAATCCAAAGCAGCTATACACATTTTTATCATATTTCTGAAGCTCTGAACACCGACTTTTACCAACATTTCCAAAGTGCAAGGCACAGGCCACTTAGAAGGGCCCCCCACTGGAAATGGAAAAAGCCAAATAGTTGTAAAAACTAAGGTGGTCTGTGTGGTGGACAAAGACCACGTTTCTGTAGGAACCATCAGTACAAAGCCCACACAGTGCCTTGTCAGAGCCTATCTTTTCCCCCCCTCGCTGACTCAAACCACCGGCCAGTATTAGAATTATCTATGCTTTTCCTGCTAGGCATGACAAATGACAAAACTTAACAGTGTGACTTGTACAGGAAAAAAGGGCAAAAAGCATCTCCCGAGACCAGTTTGTGCAGCCAGGGAAGCTGGCTATTGTCTCATACAAGCACTTGGACAACACCAAAACTACAAGGGAAAAAAAACCACATCACAATACATTCTGAAGCAATATGTACACTGCAGGAATAAAGCAAGGTTTAGAATTTAAAATGTGATAACATCCAACAATGAAACAGATCCCCATTAGGCCCATCATCCCAAGGAACAGAGTTAAAAAACAGGCAGTTCAGATAATAGCGTGAGATTTTTCTGAGAAAACATTTATGTTCCACCTGGAAGGCTTTTCAAGCTGTTATTTTTTGATCAGAAATGTCTTGTAAACAGGCAAAGGATAAGGGTTTGATTTTATAAGACCTCATTTTGCTGTGAGATCCAGGTGTTTCCCAGTTCTGCCTTTCTGAGATGCCTTCTTTTGCATCAGATAAAAATTTCCCATCATTTCAATGCTTCATGTGTCCTCTGACCTTTTAGAGGACCTGGTATATGCAAAGATGTTTCAGTGTAAAGTATTGGGACTGTAAGGAACTGCACAGCTTACTCCATCTTCCCTTTGCCAACTACTACTAACTATTAAGATAAACATCTTTCCTTATCTAGACCGTTTCTGACATCTTCATAAAGAATGATAATCTCTGAAAATATTAAACAAATTTTTTGCTAAATCAACGTTCAAGAGAAGGATAGAAATGCACAAGCTCGTGGTCTTCTAAGAAGCTCTCACGTGGTTATGTTGAAGTGGCATTGTAGGATTAAGAGTTTTAAAAGCAAAATGCTCTATGACATGTCCCAAAACATTAAATCTGTGTGATTTTCAGAGTCTAATTAACTTCTCAGGTCTCTTGGGGAAGTCTTCTTTTGCTAATTTAATTTCCTTTCACATATCCACAACATCACAGTTTGTGTTATGTATGACATGAATTCAGTCTGAGAAGGAAGCCTCTTAGATTGATACTATAAAAGCTCATGCTACATCTTGGAACAAGCAGAAACTTGCTAGCTATTTATGCTTCATTTAAAGTCAACAAATTGTGTTGAAGACAGACTAGTTGGTCAATTCCTTGCTTTTACTGGACAGGACATCCAGGCTGCCAGCTCCCTTCCATTACCTCTTGTCTGCCAGGTCGGTTTTGTTCCCCACCAACATGATGATGACGTCGCTTCCTCTCTCTGTCCGAACGTCATCGATCCACTTGGAGGTTTGCTGGAAAGAATTCAAGTCTGTAGGGAAGGATCAAACAGGACAAAACTTCTTTTCAGAGAGGGAAGGTGCTTCTCCAAATCTTCCCACACCACACATAAACGACCCGTAAATTGTTTTCTGCTCAGACAGAAAAGCATGGCAGGACAAAAAAACATTTCTAATGTTAATCCTCTTTTTGCAGAACTTCTGGTTTTAAGTTATTAGTTCTGCTTACACGTAGTATTTCAAATAATGAGACACCAAAGCATCACTCACTTGTAATGTCATAGACTACCACAGCAATAGTGGAGTCGCGGATGTAGCTGGGAATGAGACTGCGGAACCGCTCCTGGCCTGCTGTGTCCCAAAGCTGCAGCCGAACCTGCTGGTACCAGGCCAGGGAGAGCAGAGAGAAAGAGAGAGAGAGAGAGAGAAAGCAAGAGAGAAAAGAAAGGAGGAAACTGTCCTTTAGAGAAAAGGCCATTTCTAGAATTAACTCTATGCAGTTCAGTCTGAGAAGCTGAGGTTGACCTTGGAATCTTGCCCCAAATTTCCAAACACCACCAAAGTTGGCTTTTCTGACTCTGGTTGTAGATAACGTGCTTGCCTAGAGATTCTGGTGTTCCCAGAGAGCCCTAGGGTATGGCTACTACCCAAATGCTGATAGCAGCAGCTAACAATACAGAGCTGGCCTTCCTGGTCTACCCAGCACTCTGTATGGGGTCTCCACCGGACTCCCAGCCTAGAGCAGCTCAGATCAAAGCTTTTTGGGCAATTCCCACACGACAGACATGCAATTCCCTCAGCCCAGACAGCACGTAGCAAAACAGCATCCATTCTCCAGCATCAAGCATCCAGAAGATGGCAATGGGGATTTTCATGCAAGATTAAGGCAATCAATAAGATCCAGCAGAAACAAAAGCAAAAGCTATATACTGTAGGCTTCATGTGACACAAAGGGCATCGGGTTCTCCCTTTCAGATAAGCACGGGAATCAGAAACAATCACAAAGGGTACAAGAAGTACAGTCTGATCTCCAGAACTATGCCCAAACACAAACTGACCTGTTACATACGTTAGCTCTAAGGTCTGGCACCTGCCTGTTTGAAACAGCAACGTTCAAAACATGCCCAACTACCACAGTGAATGCTAAACAAAAGCTTTTTTCATAACTGGGAGTGATACCATTTCCTTACAAGTCATTACCCTCCCTGGCTACCGCTACAGCTACTGCTCCCCTGCCAGAAAACACAACTGCTGTGGGCATTCTCAACAGGCAAGAGTTTCACAGGAGGGCAGATACTGATTTTCAGCTTAATGACATGAATTAGATGTGCTCCCAAAGCCACTTGTTCAGCAACGAAGGAAAGCAGCTGTTTATGCATGAAAACAGCAGTTAATAAGGCAGCTTGTAGGAGACTGGCTGTAACAGAGAAAGCGGTTTCAGAAGGACCAATAATTGGCTTGTTTAGGAGATAAGTAGAAGCCGGACACAGCACAAGTCTGCAAAGTGTCTCGCTACAAGCAGATTCAAAACATCACATCTACCTCAGGGTATGTAGATCTGATGCCCTAGAGCTTAAGGAAGTTTAGGGCTTATAGTTAAAGCAATTAGCTCATGCTTCATTTTGAAGGCAGCCTTCATTACAGTTGCAAAAGTCAGGACTCTTCACTAGCCCAGGAAACTCAGGGTGAAAAACTCCATACACCCGGACAGTATCATTCCCGTGCTGACAGATCAGATTGACAATGACAGCTTCAGGCTCCGGCTTCTAGCCATCACAGCAAGCTGCCACACAGCGCCCAAGACATTGCTGCTACTCTGGACTATTCACCCAGAAAGTTTACCGAGGTGGAAATTTAAACACTCCAACCTTCAGGCTCAAAAAGGCAACGAGAGGAAGCACGACAGAACTAGGGAAGAACTGTCCCCGGTAATCTCGTAGTGAAGGGTAACGCTATTTGAGGGAGGGCCTTCAGCCGGTGTGCAGGTACTCCTGAAGCGACCACGGTCTTCTGTGGCTTCTCATTTCCACAAGCCAAAGTTTGTGGAGGGGAAGAGAAAATGTAAATAACCCACTCGCATGCCAATGACCCTACTGGTCTGGAAAGATGAAAGGTTCTCAACCAGGAGTTAACCCTCTCTTATAGAGAAGGCAACTTGTTCAGAAAGGGGCCAGAGTTGCAATATGGATTTTTACCATGGATCTCTCCATGGGCCACTTGCACTTCAAGATGCCCAGCACAGTAACAATAAGTAAGCAATTTCTCTTTTTTTTTTTTTAATCAGCTCCCCACATGCTAGTTTATGGTTTTTCCCTGCTAGTTAAGAGTATCTTGACTGGCACTTAAGTATTTCCTATGGGACTCTCCCTATTTTACACTACCACAACAATCACTAACTAACAGGAGACTATTCGAGGTTCCCAAATACAGTCACCACTAAAGACAATGCAAATATATAGCTCTTCAGAGTGGTAAAGGAAACTACATTTTCCTAATCGCACTAGCGCTCACCATCATCATGCCCTCAGAGGTACATGAGCATGTTCCTTTGATAACACAAGAAAACTAAAAGCCTCCCAGTCACTAGGAACAGAACAAAGAGCAGTAACAAAAAAAAAATTAAATTACCTGAAAAGCTGAGACCATTACTAAAGTATGATGAGATCAGCTCTCACTTAATTATTTTTGACACGTCTGGAAGCTATTAAGAATAGCCTGGACTGGCAAGATTTTTCCACCTGCCTGGATAAACAGCATCCTGTACCTGTCACAACCGTGGGGACAAAAGATGGCAACCTATGCAGCCTGCCACACTGCCCCACCTAGAAGAGTTCCCAGCCATCATCACATGCACATCTCAGCACTTCTCAAACCCAAACATATCACTCCATTTTTACACCAGTTTGCACCAAACCAGAAATCCTCCCAGAGTCAAGTACTTAAGCTATAGGATTAGGAGTAAGATCGTATAATTATGTGCCCTCAACGTGCAAGATAAATCATAACAGAGGGTTATTAATTGTTAAGTACTTCTGTTAACCAAAATAAACCTCTGGTCTGTAAAGCCTCACTATAATCTGGAGAAAGTGACAGAATAAAGGTGGGCCAGAGATTTTTCACCTGCGCTACATTCTTAAGACTTTGTTCACATGGTGTTGGCTCACTGGTATAAATCCTGTCTACGCATTTATGATGATCCTGTAGCTTAATCCAAAAAGACAGACCAGGTGGAATCAATAACAAGGAGTTATAATGAAGTAATTGTATTCCTATCTTCGTATCTTATACTAAAACACTAATGTCAAGAGTTATGGAGAATTTCCCTTTAAGCTTGTTTATTTTTTAGAAATTACTGTAGTTACATCTCTTCTCTTTCAACAGCTCTCTGGTTACTCTCATGAATCACCATCTCTCCTCTTCAATGAAATGGGAGTCTTGAATCCTCCTAAGTCACTTTTATTTAAATAGGTGTTGTACTGTTCTACCTACTCTGACAGTACTCCATTGCTTTGGTATCTGAAGTTGTTACTTGTATTACCTCTCTAGTTATCCAGAGAGGGAGAAAATAATCATTCTGAGGTTTAATAAACCAACACAAGAACAAACATAAAGCTTTCCAAGGGCTACCAACCACCTTTCATTCCAATCAGCACAGACACACGGAAAATCACAATCACTGTTCACCCACCTGCCAGTCCTCTGTGTATCACTTCCACCATTTGAACTTTGAGTAGACCAGGGTTAAACAATTGCCCAGTTTCTGTATTATGGGATGGAGTTACCACTGGTTGGGGGGAAGATGCTTAGCCACTTCCCCTCAGCCCAAGAAACACCTACAGTCCTGGGGCCAACAGCCTTAGCTCCTCCTCCTCCAACTGTCTCAGCTCCTTTCAGATAACACCACCACTTCTAGTGCATAAAAGGTACATGTTAAAAGCAAGGTCCCTGCAGACGCTCCGGCTCAATACCTACTTGTAATGTCAAAGACAATGACAGCCACAGCAGAGTCACGGATGTAGCTGGGAATGAGGCTGCGGAACCTCTCCTGGCCGGCTGTATCCCACAGCTGCAGCCTGATCTGGGAAATGGAAAAGCGTAGGGGAAGGGGGAAAGGGAAGAGCAGGAAAATGGAAAACAAAACCAAAACTCAAGTGAAATAAAAAGAAAAAAAAAATTGCAAGGCAAAAATAATGCAACAAAAGGAAAGTTAAAACGGAACAGAAATGTGAAAAGAGCTAATGGCACTTCTAACTGCATTCTGACAGTAACCTCAGCCGAGCACGTCTGAGAAACCTCCCTCCCTCCACAGACCCATTAATAACTCACACATATGAATGTGTTCTTCCAGTTAATCATAAAAACAAGATATCCCTAAAAAATACCTTCTCACGCCATGTGCTAACAAGGGAAATAAGCATACATACCTCAGTGCAGGGCTACAAGAGCCACACAAGCAAACTGCAGAATACAGGCAGTTAGATGCGGTCACTCCTAACCATAAGGACCACATCACCCCGTTGCAGATGAATCCACTGGAAAGCCTGATATCAAGTACTGAAATACAGCAGTGGGGTACCAGGATAGCAAACACCCTCTAGACTGGCTTACCTTGTGCTTAAATCCAAGTCCGGGAAGATATCAAGACTCAGAGAAGGAACCACTACTCAGTCTTTCAAGAATGAGGTGGCAGCTGTAACATGGAACTGGCAGCCTGACAGTTGGGAGTGAGGACAGGGCTTCTTGTGGCCCCAGCTCCCTCAGTGCCACAGCTCCCAATGCGCTGGCTACTGGAGATGGTTTTGAAGAACCCAGCTCCACATATATTTGTCCCTTCTGCTGGCTAGCAGTTGCTACTCAGGCTACATTTAGCGCCGAGCGATCTGGCACGGGTATAATTTCAAGGTACATTATTTGGTGTAAAGACATTATCAAATATGCTAAAGCGTATGCTGTAGTTAGAGGCTTAACGTTCTTCATTTCATTAGCCGTATCTGAGAAATTATTTCAATGTCTGAATTTTCTCAGCTTGTGTGCTTGTATTTCCCCCTCATCTTACCTACAATCAACGCCTCTCTGTTATTTAAACAGGCTTTACGGGCTCTGTGGACCACTTACAGAAGCAGGAAAGCTAACAGTATATCCAACATCAGAAAGAAAATGGTACTTTCTGGATAGCGGGCCAGCGGGTAAGTGACATCCTGACCTACACAACCACAAGAAATCAAGACTACACTGCTGAAAACAGCATGCAGGCATTCCAACTGGCCTTCACAGATGTTAAGCAGCATTCCCGAGATCTTTTTCTTCTTCTGCCACTGCCAGCACCATTGAAGAATGTTATACAAGTAGTTTCTCCCAAACAAAGATTAAGCAAGGTCTTTTCTAAGGGTGAATCACTGTTAAGATGGTAAAGGAGCACTCGGCGAACTCACCACACACTGGGCTGAGACTTCTTCAGAAGCAACAGACCCAAAGCAAAACACAGAACTTCCATCGCACCACCACACACCCTTCCGCCCCACAACAGTTTCTCAGCCAATAGTAAAACTAGCAAAAAATGAACTAATGAAAAAACAAATATTGAAAGACAGGAGAGGGATATGAGGGATCTCTTTATGCAAAAAGGAATCTCATGCAAGCTAAATCCAAAATTACTTTATTAACAATAAGTGAGAACTGTGTTACAAAAGGAGGGTTTCTATGGGAAGGAACTATGGCCCCACTGGTAATCCCTAATGGCCTCAAGACTTGGAACTGCCTGAGGTCTGCTCAGAACCGTTTATACTGACAATCCCAGAGGCAGAGCTGCAAATTCTGGGAGCAAACTATATCTAAAGTAGACGGCCCATAGCAGAACAGCCCATGGCTCGGGATATGGACATTAGCTTGCCCCGATTTTGCATGAAAAGATTTTGACTTCATTCTAGAGGTACCAGATATTAACACGTATCAGAAACAGGAGAGCGGGTCGGTGATTTGATTCAACAAAGGCTGCCCCTCTGAAGGCTGCCGTGGGATTTCAGGAGCCATCGGAAGAACAGCCAGGCGGAACAGCACGCACGGCAACCGCCGCTCCCCTGCCCGCAGTCGCCATGCTATCACACAGATGCCTCACTTACCGTGCGATCTTCAAGATACATTGTTTTTGACAGAAAATCAATTCCAATGGTCGCCTGAAAAGAAGAAAAAGCATTAGTAACTGCAACTTGCCTTCCAGCATCTGCAACTCGGCTCTTTCTATACAAACTCTCAGAAATGTTCACAAACTTAAATTAAGCTGTTGAAGTCGTTTGCCTTCAATACGGTTGATAAAAAGAAAGCAAGCTGGATATCTGCACCATCTTCATTTCACATCATTCTTCTAACACGCAAGTCTGGATTTTAGCCTCAGACGTTCATGCATCTAAACACAGATCATATCTGAACTGGCATCTCTTTCTGCTCTACCGCAATTCAGTCTGGCTAGAATTATCTTCTTAGAAATAACCAAAAGATGGAGCAAATTAGATATATATAAATTGCGGGCAACTGTACTGAAAGCTAAAAAGCAACGTTCATTTGGGGCTTTCCATTTCAGAATGTGCTTCCTTTCCAGTGAAATTCAGAAGCTTCACTTCCCAGGCAGTTCTTTCTGTACGTCTCCTTCCATTCACGTTTTCATTATTGTACAGCAATTCCAGCACAAAGACACTTCAAGTAATTTACTAAGTTAGATGCGATCCGAGGCACTTAAATCAAGCAGATGTCCTAGGCCATCATAACTCCAGGAGACAGGCTACTGATGTCACAGATTTGAGTATTTTAGACAGATTATCTGTCTGAAACACAAGCAGAATAACATGTTCTGGAAGGTCTCCATCAGAACATGAGCCACTTAACATTAGAACATTTCTGTAGTTAGCACTGGTTTCTAGTCCTATTTTCTGCAGGCAAGACAGAGTTCATAACAGCTACAACAAGCAGGTAAATCTACAAGAGCACCTTACAAAAATCAGGACAAGAAACACAGAAAGCACAAGAGGATCCAGTTCCAGTGAATGTCTTGTCCTCAAGAAAACAATATTTTCTTCCTTTTCCATCTCAAAATCACCCCAACCTAAACCACTGACTCTTTCTGGCCCAAATGAAAAGATAACACCCTAGTCTCATCTTCCTTAAAGGTATTTGGCATTCCCCTGAAATACCGCTAAGTGCTTTTAATGCAACTGACTCTTCCCGAGATCTTCAGGCCTCTTACACATGTTCAGTTTTTCATCTGCAGCCTCCTCATCCCTACCCTACTCTTTCCCTGCCAAGATTTCCCTGCCTTTTTCTGTCTATAGTCTTCCAGTTAAAAAAAAAAAAAAAAGTAATAATAAAAAAAAATGAGAAAAGGAGAATATACCACGGTGACTTCTTGCAGATCTATCTATGCGCTCTGGACTCAGATGCTAGAGACCAGAAACCATCGTAAGTGTTCATATTTCGTTCTTTCTCTCTGTTTCCCGAGGCTTCCATATCCATCTTCACGCATCTTGACCATTGTCTTCTCTGTTAGCCAACCCCATAAATCAATATTTCTCCCTATTTTCCTCAAGGCTTCTCACACACCCAGACAGGATCTAAACCTTGCTGCTTTTTTGTACACCGTAACCCCCAACATCATACTAGATGCTTGGGTTTAATCAAGAAGTCTCATCTCCATTTCAAGGCACATTACAACCTTACATATGATATCGAACTGACATCTCATGGGAACATGCTTGCTCCTAACAGTTGTCACAGGCATACACTTTAATAGCAGGGAACAGATTTACTGATATATATATATATTTTTTAAAAAAACCCACACCCCAGACTAACAAAACTACCACATACCTGGTAAGTATTGTCAAAACTGTCATACATAAACCTGGTGATCAGAGAGGTCTTCCCAACTACAAAAGAACAGAAAAAAAAAAAAAACCAACTTTCAAGCAGCAGTGGAAAAAAATAACCACCGCTTTGGGAGTCACATGCTGGTAGCACTGATCATGTGAATGAACTTGCCAAACTAAGGATATTTCCCAGTGACACCCTCCTGCAAAATAACCAGCTAAGAAATTAATTCACAAAACGATGAAGAATGTTAAGCCAAATCAATCTACGTAGGTCAAAAATTAATGATAATGAAAATCTGGTCCTCGTATTAGGTACGTTGTGATGTGTATGACAAAGAATTACTTGTTTGCTTTAAACAAGCAATAAAATCTGCTTGGATATTCACATTCTGCTACTTATGTAATCACCAAGCCTTGGACTCCTAGACACAAACATCAAAACAAAACATGGTGATGGCCTGGACACTGTTCAGCTGCCTCAGGCTGGATAGAAAAGCCACATTCAAGACTTATATCCTTTCTTCGTTACAAGATTCTAGATACAGAGTAAACTTTGGTGGCTTACATAAAAACTTTAAATTTATATCTACAAATGTTATCAAGACACAAAGTGCAGAACTGACAAGAAATGGGAGCCAAATATAATATCTCTGATTCTCTCACAGGAAGCTGGAGGAAGCCAAGAAAAATTCAAAGGATGTAGAAGGAAGAGAAGAGGGAAAAGGAATAAACTGCCTAGAAAGATTATGAAATTGTGAACATTGGAGAGGGTTAAAAACAGGTTAGACAAATGTCTGTCATCAGCAGTCAATCCTGCCTTGGTAAGGCAGAGATACCAGACAACTTCTGGAAATTCCTCCAAGACCTACAATTCTGGGACTGAGGAGGAGTTAAGCAGCAAGAGATCTAAAGAAAGTAATACAGCAAAGAATACCACGCTTTCAAGAAAAAGATACAACTGATCCATTTATTAAGAGGAAAGGGTACAAAAAGGGAGGTAACTTCCAGGTAAAACAAACGAAAAAATGAAGATGTAAGGGCGGCAACGGCCACGGTGTGCAAACAGCACACCTTTGCCATTCATTCTCTCTCATTCGGTGCGGACACGGTCAGAGACACAACACACGGGGCGGAGCAGCGTCCTGGGAGCCACCGCATTTCTCCCAAACGCCAGCAAGGCCCAGCCGCTCGCCCGGCCCCACGGCTGCGGGCCAGCCCCAGGAGGAGGCCCGGCCTCAGCAGGCGGACCGGGGCGCTCGCCAGGCCGGCGGAGGGACAAGGCCGGACCATGGCGGGGCCGCCCCTCCCTCGGGCGGGAGCCCCCGAACGGCTCGTTATCGCCCCCCGCCCCGGGCAGAGAAAAGCCCTTCGCGATTCCTCACCGCCCCTCGCGGCTCCTCACCGCCCGCCCGCAGCGTTAGGCCCGCGGCGGCTCCTCACCCCGCCTCCCCCGCGCCGCCAGGCCCCCGAGGCCCGCCGCGGCCTGGTGCCCC
>JAOXJK010000062.1:3339619-3373092 GCA_025774025.1 Xenus cinereus
GGGGGACGCGGCCGGGAGCGGCCGCCCCCGGCTTCCCCAACGCCTCGCCCTCCCGCCGAGGCCCGCCGCAGCCTGAGGCACCGGCTGCCCGCTTCGAGCTCTCCCCCACGCCCCGGGGTGGGCCCCGCACCCCGGCATCACGACACGGAGCCTGCACCGGGCCACTGGGGCGGGTTTATTTATAACGGTGTCACAGAGTATTGCATAACGCAGGCAAACGACAAACACGCTGGTGATGGCGCTTGGTCGGGCTCCGCTGCACCCTCCCTGTCCCTATCCCCTCGAAGGCAGCCACGGGTGCAAGGAGGTGGGAGCACCGTCCTGCACGCAGTCAGGCTTTCCAACGTGGCGGTACTGGGAGGAGATGCAGTGGCTCCCGCCATCGCAACCAGGGCTTGGAGTCAGAGTGAGGAGCCCGGGGTGGGAAGGTGTACCTAGGGGAACACATCGCACTGCGCGTAGAGGGCTGAGGTGTCTGCACTGCGTGCAGTGCAGCAGGGAACACGCTACGGGCATCTATGGCCCAAACCGGGGCGCGTGGGACCAGTGGCTGTCCGTGCGAGCAGGCAGCAGGTTAGCTTTCCTCTTTGTCAGCCTCCTCCTTCTCGTCTTCGTCGTCTTTCTCCCCCTTGAGTTTTTGGCGAGCGAATTCCTCAATGACAATGTCCTCCTCGCTGGAAAGGAAAGCAGAGCATGGTGAGCCCATGGTCTGGCTGCCATACATGCACCTCAGCGAAGAGGGTGAAATCCTTACTGACACGCAAACCCTGTTCCTACTAGGGGACAGTGCCCAAATCCTGCTGGTGCTCGCCCTGGCCCTGTCACCCCTCATGCTTCAGGGAACAGCCAGGTCACTGCGAGCCATGGCCTAAGCCAAGCACACAAATCCAGGAGGGATCGTTGGCTCAGCTGCAAGCGTGCGTGACTGGAGGAGCTGGGCGAGAGCAACCGCGACTTTCGGCATTTTTAAAGACAATATTTTGCATTGTCAAGGGAAAAAGGGGAAGGAAAAGAAATTAGAGTGGAGACAAAGAGATTAGTTACCTCCTTGCAAAAGGCAAGCAGCAGATGACATCAAGGGAGAGCCACAAAATGAAAAGTGGGGGAAGAAAACGGAAAAAAAGAGTCAGCAAAACTGATTCCAAAAGCCTGCAAATGTGAAACGACTTGGCAAAATCTACAGGGAGCGATGGTGGGGACAGGCCAAGAGATTTCCTGTTCTGGAAGTTTAAATATCCTCGCTGAGCTGGGAAACTGATAGGCTTTGGTGTGAAAGCTCTGCAGTTGCAGCCCGAGTTTCCAGGCTCCAAATCCCAGCGCTCGTGTCCCGTTGCAGGGTGTAACCAGACACAAAAAACCAGCTTTTTGGGCCTTTGCAAGCCAGGGCCGGCTGTGGGGCTGGTTGGCGGCTGTGGCTGCCAGGCACGGCTGCCAGGAATGGGTTTGGCACGCTGCGGCTTCCCGGAGGGAAGCAACCCCAGCTGTGGCTTCAGCTGGAATAAGCTCATGTGGTGGGAGGAGAAGAGGACTCTGGCACTGGGGAGCATGAAGGGGCAAAGGGATGTGACCAGCACTGCTTCCAACAGCTGAGGGACCTCAGCGTGAGGCGGATGGGGACCAAAGCTGTAGGGGACGTTATGACCAGTGGTGGCACTTGTGACTGTGGAGTTGTAAAATAAGCTCTGGAAATTTGCAGAACCCGTGCAATTTTGAATCCTCCCAGCCCGTGACAACGCTCCTGCTGCCTGTGCCACCATGGAGGGTGTCATGCTGTCTGTCGTGACCCAGGGGCTCAGGACTTTGAGGCCTGGATGATTTAATCCACGGATATAACCTCAAGCCGGACATCACATCCATCTGGGATGGATCTGTATGGTTTATGTGCTAGAGGAAACACTGACTGGAATATAAGCAAACATCTCTTTACCTTGGCTTATCTGTAGTCCATTCATAAGCAAAGCACGGGGAGGCAAGGATGGGAAGAGAGATACACATGCAGGTTAAAAGAGAAAGGACATGGCAACTAACTTAATGCTTCTTAATGCTCAGGTGTTTTTCTGGAAAGAGATGTTAGGATGGGCGGCAGCCATGGTGCTGTGGGGAGGAGACGTGGTCCCACAGCTGGTTCCACACAGAGGGTGGCTCTGCCTGTCCCACAGCCAGTGATGGCTGGGGAAAAGCGAGGCCCTTTGCATGGAGGTGGCTGCATCAGCGTGGCTTTTCCCCGTTCCCTTCTGAACAGGGACTGCCTCTTCCTCCCCTGAGTTTTGGTGGTATCCCAGGCATTACTTACTGTCCGCAGGCTTCGGGTGCATCAGGATGACAGGCAGCTCGACGCCAACATCACTGAAAGGAAAAGCACTTCTTTCAATAAACTTGCCCAGCGCCGTACTGTGCTTGGCCCCACAGGCAGCTCCCCCCTTACCTGGAAGTGAGATCCCCCAGGATGCTGTGGCAGCGGGAGAGAAGGGACAGAAATCAGCCAAGGCAGAGGAGGGAAGGTTTTAGACTTTGCTTTATAATAAAGTAGAAGATGATTTATAACAGGAGTGAAGGGCAGCGGTGATGGGGCTGGAGGGTTGGAAGCCAGAAAGCAGCCCAGCACCCGGCTGCCCCACAGCCCAGGGGAGTGGGGCAGGGACAAGGGGGCCCATGGCATGAGTCGTCTGCCCGGTGGTACAAGATCCCACAGCCCAAGGGGATGGTCCCTACCCCCGCGCCCGCAGAACCTCACCCTCCTCGGGACACCACCAGGTTGACCTTCACTTTGTAGGACACCAGGATGCCCAGCACCTCCTTGTCCATGCCGGGTCTCAGGCTAGGAGAAAGGCAGAGCAGAGCGGTGAGGCGGGCAGTGCTGCTCACAGAACCCCTTCTGCTCCCCTACAGCGGTTCCTGGGGCTGTCTCCATGCCCCATTTCATGTGGGGTGCACTGGGGTTTAGCAGGAGAGGACAACACAACGTGGCAGTAAAAGAGAGGGGAGGGCAGGTGACTTGGCTGAAGCCACAGAACAGTTTCTGGAGGCCACTTGAGCTGCTTGAGCTGGGATTTACTCCCAAGACAAGACTCAATGCAGCTCAGCAGAGGGATACAGGGGCTTTGGACGATGGGTGGGACTGGCAGGCTATGTCTCGCCTACAAGATGGAGAGGTGGGTCAGTGGCCACATGACAAAATCCCTACATTTTCCAGCTGGAAGGAGTGGGCTCAGGCACGGGAGGTATGAGAGACCCTTGGTGGGAGCCCAGAGCATCCTGAGCAGCAGGAAGCTGTCGGAGTGGGGTGAAGGCATGGGTCTGGCCATGGCAGGGAGGAGGGGAACCCGCCCGGATCTTACATGGTAGTGGAGGCCAGGTTGGTGTCCTCGTGCTTGAGTTTGCCATCGAGAGCGAGGCCTCGCTTCTCACGGTTGGCCGAGAGCGTGGGGGTGACAGAGTACGTTTTGGAGAAGGTGGAATTGGCCGCCACGTTCTCACTGGAAGGAGTGGGAGAGGAGAGCTCAGAGCCAGCACCAGCCTGGCGGGTGCTCAGCACCCATCAGGGATGCTCAGCATCACACCAGGCACCTGGGCAGAGCCAGACATCCCCCTGCCCTGCCCTCCTCATGCCACTGCCTGGTTCTGTTTCCTCCTTTTGTTCCTTTATACAACCACTTCTTTTTTTCTAGTCTCCACCTTTGCTGCAGCCCTCCTGGTTCTCAGGGGCGCGGAGGCTGTGGCTGCCCTCAGAGATGCAAAGCGAGGAGAGGAAGCAGCTTGGGGGCAGCTGTGCACCTTCCCCCAAGGACCTCCTCAGCCAACACCGGCTTGCACTGCGGGGGGGGGACGGGACGGGACACAGTGTCCACAGCCTTCCCTCTTCTCTGCTTCCTCTGCATCTGCTCTTCTAACCCTGATATTTTTGCTGCCTGGTGTAAAACCGTCTTCCCCACCCCCTCTCCCCATCACTCTCCCCTCCTCCTCCTCTCTCTTCCTCCCTCTGGCCGTGATGCTGCGCCATCCCCGGCCCCTTTTTACTTACTTTATCTCCTCGGTGCACACAGTCTTCGTGTATTTATCCAGTGAATAGAGGACCACGTCTGTGATCTGATCAACTGAGGAGAGACAAGAGGGTGCAGCGTTGGTGACATGGCAGAGGCACAGGCACGCAGTCCCCATGTCAGGCGGGGAGGCCGGGATGCAGTGGGTGCCAGGATGTGCCCCTCCTGCCCCCTCTCACCAGAAATCTTAATTTTTTTCACAATTTTGTTGGTGGTGTTGTTGATGTTGACGGTCACATTGATGGGGTCTCCGTGGTAGTAGATCTGTGGTGGGAAAAGGCTCAGTTACACGACTGGGCATCCCAGTCCCCGTCTCTGGGGCCACGTGGTGGCACAAGCCAGGGGACAGCCTCCACACTGACCTCTTTATCCAGGGAGGCTTCGAGGTGCAGGGGCTTGTCGGACATCATGAACTGCCGGGTGGTCTCCGACTTTGGGGCTGGCCCCGTTTTCATGGGTGCAAACTGGATCTTGCGGATGATGAGGCGCACCGAGTTCCTGCGGGGTGAGAAGCGGTCACCCTTGGTTCCCCAACAGGGATGTGGTGACACAGCTTTCAAGGGGGACACGTTGCCTGCCTTTGGGGACATCACAGTTTCTCTAGCCAGAGGATGCAAGCTGCAGCCTGCTCTTAGGATGCGGTGGGCACTTAAATGGGGACCACTGCCCCCCTTTCGGGTACAATACCCAATCCAAGTAGGGCACAGGCTGACAGGAGGTCCTCAACCCAACCCCGAAGCTGGCCACCCCAAAACCATCGGGTGGTTTGATTTTAGGGCCATGAGGCAGGAAAAGGAACCCCTGCAAATACCTCTTGTGAATTTTCTCCTCCAGATTTTCAGCACAAAATCCTTTGACCTCAAAGTCCACGCCGCAGGCCTGGGAGGACATGTATGGTCACTAAACAGGAGGGGCTCAGAGCTGCTTGAAGTTCAGGTCCATTCCCTTCCTTCCCCCTCCACTGCATCCCCAGAGATCCTTGTCCTGACTTCAGCCATCCTTCCTCCCCAGCCCTCACCCCATGGGCCACCTCCCCACGAAAAAGAAGCAGCTCTCATTTTTGGCACCCCGCAACTTAACCCCCTGCCAGGGAGGACGGGTCCAGGGCACACAGGTCGGGGACAGCAGCTCACCTTTCCCACATCGTCTGGTCCCGGCTGCAGGGTGACAGAGCAGGGCAAGTTGGTGGCAATCTGAGCAGAATATGGAAAGAGAGAAAAAAAGTCAATAAAGAGTGTGCCCAGAGATGATCCCTGGTGCACATCATGGAAGGTGTGTGATTGGGAAGGCCTGAGCAGCCCCTACCTCGAAGGTGAAGGGGTAGGCGTTCTCCCCGAGCTTCTTCATCAGCTTTTCCTGTAAAGAAGTGAGGGTTTTGGGTGCTTGATCTGGTACTGGCGGGAAGATCTGGGTGGTCAGGACATAGAGGTCCTTCCTGAAGGTCAAGCCAATAACGTCGAGGTCATCTCGGCCGTAGCGAAACGCACAGGTCAGCGTCACATACACTGAAGCCAGATGGAAACGGAGAGGAGTGGAGTCAGGAGAAGGGTGAGATAAAGGGGGAAAAGGGGTTGAGAAAATAACAAAGAAAGAAAAACTACTTTAATAACTCTTTAGGAGAAATATGTCCCTGTTATCAGGACCTAGACCTCAAACACCAAGTTAACAAGATTTATCACATCTCTCTACAAGGCACGGGTAGCTTCAGAGCCAGTGCCCCAGGCAGAAAAGATGAGAAGAAAGAGGCAGCTTTCCTTGTCAGGCCAGCTTCCATCGCCCTCATGTATGATGAGCTGTAGACAACCTGTTGCAGATTTAACTTGACTACAGTCCCAGGTTGCTTGTGAGCTTTGAACTGGTTTCCACCCCTTCCCCTTATAATGTGGGGGTTTTGTGTCTTAATACCTTTTCTGTCCTTTAGGTACTCTGGGTCGATCAGGCAGATGCCATCTGCAAACAAGCAGAGAAGGGCCAGTGAGCTCAGCCACCAGGGAAGATCCTTGCAAAAACACAGCGTTTTCAAAAGTTAAATAATCTGCTCATTGGCTGGGAAGGTGACCAAGGGGAGCTGCTGGTCACCGGGATGGCAATGCCTCTTCAGCATCACCACCAGCAGTGTCACTGGCTTGTTTGGCAAAGGGACTTTGTCCCTTTCCCCACCAGTTTTCTGTAAGGATATTTGCAGGAAAATGGGACGTTTGCTCCTCCAGAGCTGCCCTTGCTCCTCCTGCTCCGGTGGGAAGCAGAGGTGAGCAGCCACCAGTGCAGGGACTGGTCCACCCTAGACCACTTGCTGCCCGTGATTCTCCCTCCGTGATGGGAACAACCCCACTCACCTACAGCGTCCACCGACTCCACGTGATCCACAAAGTCTCTCTTTCCCAGGTAGATGGATAGCTGGAGGCAGCACCCAGTCAAAGGAAAGAGGGAAACAGGTTACTCTTTGCCATTGTATTGGCCAAAAATTTTCAAACCCTGGGCTGTGTCGCAGGGCTTGTTAGCCCTGCTGTTAGCATGTTGGACCAGACATTGCATTTAAGGGTCCATGTAGATTTCTTTTTTTTTGATTTTCTATTTTAAAAAGCGAGCCCCACAGTGGCATCGTGGCGGGAACAGCATAAATCAATCAGATTTCAAAGGGAAGGGAAATCCAGTTTGCGTCCCATCCCGTGGGCAGAGCAACCTCAGGGGAGTCTCAGGGATGGGGCACACGGTCCCGTCTCTGCGTGCATGGACTCACCTTGCCATTGGGGCTGGTCTTCTTGAACACCCTGCGGAAGAGACACAGAGAGAGGGGTTGGGAATGCCCTGGATGAGGCTGGATGCAGCACAGCCCACTCCTGGGGCAGGGAGGGAGGGAGCAGCCGTTGGTCTCCATGGGGCAAGGGAGGGAGAGGGCTTCCCTGCGAGCACGGTGCATGTCCAAGAGCTATGCCTGTGCAAGGGACGTCCTGGCCTTAGGAAATTCAGTGTCCTGCAAATTCAGAGCCAAACTTGCCCCAGGGAATGCTCCTGAGCTTAGTGTGTGACCATTGAAGAGGGGTTGTGTTAACTGGTTGTGTCTTAAAGGCGAGTGAGAAAATACCAACATGAAGAAGAGAAGAGAAGAGAAGAGAAGAGAAGAGAAGAGAAGAGAAGAGAAGACTCCATCTCTCTACAGCCAGCTCAGGTACCGGCACATACTCGGGCAGCGCGTGGAGGGAGTCAGGGAGCTCACTTTCTCCCTCTGCTCCTGCCATGCAGTGCCCTCCTCCATCCCAATAACAAAAAAAAATAATTAAAAATAAAAAAGGAAAAAAAAGACACTTACTTTGATCCATCTGCCATTTTAAGTCAGCAGCCACGCAGGTGGGGATCTGCGAGGAGAGATGAAGTGCTGGGTGAGACGGTGGGGAAGGGGCAGCTGCTGGCTGTCCCCACCAGCTGTGGGACAAAATAATTCACCTCCCAAGGAACTGGAACTGCTGAGCCCTCGGCCTATGGCACTGCTGGGCCTTTTGCCTTGGCAGAGCTGGGATGCTCCAGGGCACATGGTAGTGGCTGGAAACCCAGCAGGGCACCTGAGCCAAGTAAACCTCTTGCCCCCAGCTAAAAGGGCAGTGAAAAAGAGAAAAAAAGGGAGAGCGATGGCCCAGGCACGGGCTTCAGAAAATAGGAAGCACAGGGGTGACTCCCAAGGGAAGCGAGTTCAAGGCTGGGAAAGGCAAGAAAATGAACGGAGGTTCAATTTTATGAATTTTTCTTGTCTGCAGGAAATTGGCTGTCATGGCTTAACGGCAGGAACGGGCTTGTTCTGTCCCATCACTCACAGGAAAGTGAGGAAACCACAGGCAGAAAGGTCGAGGGCAGCTTAATCACCCTGGGGGCAGGAGGGGAGTCTCGGGGTGCACGTCCCCAACCCACGGCCCCTTCATCCCCATTGCTGGCCGGCAGCGCCAGAGCCGGCTCTGGGAGGGCAATGCCCAGCCCTGCCTGACCATGCTGCTTGTGTTTTGCTTGCTCAAGCCTGGTGTCCAGAATTAAACCGTAAATATTGCGCTGATCGCCAGCTGATTCGCTGGGAGATTAGACAGGATGAGCTCAGCTTCTTAAAGTTAGGCAGCTCTGACATTAGCGGAGCTTAAGCCCAGGCAGGATTTTAAGCCCCAAGGGCACGTGGGCAGAGTTGCCTCTTTATGCAACCACAAGGATGCTGGGGAGAAAGAAGAAATTGATATAGGAGGAGGAGATGATCCTCTTCCTCACGGGAAAACAAGGGATATGTCCCAAATGCAGGGTCTTTGATGCCCTCAGGTGCTGCTGGATGCGGAGCTCAGGGACCCTCGCCTGCAGGGTTTCTTGGGCAGCAGCGAGAGAAGGTGCAAAGGGAGTGGGAGCAGAACGGTGCCATGGGCTCAGCCCTCTCCAGAGCCCAGGAATTTGGGATGAGGCGATGAAAAATAGAGGAGAGAAGAGCTGAACTCCTCCTCTGCGTCTCCCAAGCCCCATAGAGGGGACCGAGACCCCTCCAGGCTTGGCTAAGCTCTCCCATGCCACTACCCAACTCCTCCATCCTTGCACTCTGGCTTGGCCACACTGAAATCCTTTGGCCACACTTTTCCCCTTTCAGCCCCAAACCACCCTCCTTCCAGCCACAGTCTGGCGCCAAGTGGGAAGCAGAGGTGAGCAGCCACCAGTGCAGGGACAAAACAGCAGAATCTGTGCCCCAAATCACTGGCAGGGCCCCAGGCAGCAGAGCAGGCAGCACTCACCTGGGGGGGTAGATGGACAGACAGACGCTCTCCTCTTCTTCTCCCAGCACGTCCCACTGCCACCCAGTCACTACAGGCTGCTCCCAGTCCTGCAGCTTCTTATACCCCCCCGGGGCGGTCCCTCCCCTGGCATCTGATCTCACCCAGCTTTGGCTAGAGATGCAGGGGGGGTGTGTGTACCGTGGGAGAGGTGCTTTTGCGAAGAATCCTATTAGTTTATTAACTGGGGAGACGCTTCGTGAGTAAGAGTGGGCTATAAATACGGCTGCTGCCGGAGCCCTGAGAAAGCAGCTTACGGAGATTGGCAAAGCGGGCTTAGGAGGAAGGTGATGGTAATTGAGGTGGAAGCTCTGCTCCCGGTGGGCAGAGGTGAAGGCAGGGGCATGGGCAGGGGTGCAGATTCCCACGGGGGCTCTCTACGACTGCTCCCATGGCAAGCGGGGCTGGGCCAGCCCTGGCCACGAGGGTAGAGGGAGATGGCGGAGGGGAAAGAGGAACCTGCTGGGTTTTATCCCTCCCTTACGCACTTTGCTGGACGGCTGACAGATGGACGGGAGGTGCAGGCAGCTTCTTCCATAGCCAATGTGCCCATCTGGCTGGTCACCTAGAGGTGACCTGCTGTGGTCCAGGGCACATGGGACACCCTTGTCATGGGGAGGCTGATGTAGAAGATGATGGGGCAATAGCACACGCAAGGCTCGGGGCTGCAGTGGCAACTCCTATGCCAGGCTTTGCCCCCCTCCAAAGCATCAGAGAAAGGATAGACAATCCTCAGGGGTGGGACATGGACCTGCCACCACCCTCCAGCACCACCTGGGCAATCTGCTCAGCCCCGCATCATTTCATAACGCCGCGGGCTGGCCTCCCCTGACCCGATTAGCACATCATTAATTCAAGGTTCGCTGCTGCAAATAGAAAACCATTGAAAGCGCAGAGTGGATTTGCCTTACGGCCGGCTGGGAGAGAAACACTCCACGCTACTGTCCTTCCTCGGCAGCAGCCAGCACGCAGGACCCCCCTCTCGCAGGGCAGGGGGCTGCAGGATGCTCATGTGGATGCTACCCCCAGGTTGGCCCTAAGGACAGGGCACGGATCGCAAGGATAGCCCAGGGCAGCCTGCAAACTTCTCTAGCAAGGCCTCTTCCTCACCTTCAGCATCCTTCAAGGCCTGGCTTCCTTGGCCAGACCCTTTGCTTTGAGCACATACTTGGTTCTGGGAGCTGAGCACCAAGGTCAGGATGCCTCCGCTCACCACTCCATCCCACACTTGCCAGCAGCCTCCTCCCAGCCCCCTAAATCAGCTCAGCCATCTTCATCACCTGGCTACCAACCCCTCCCAAACACAGCCCACCTGTGCCTCTGGTCCTGTGGGCCACCAGGAGCCACTGGGAGCCACCACAGCACGCCAGCTCCACCAGCTCCACCTCCCAGGGCTTTAGCTGTCAGCACACGTTGCCTGGGGCCGGGACTTGTGATTTCTTTAATTGCACACAGGAGAGCTGCTTAGTTTGCAGATTAGTGGGTGCTATTTCTGCCAAGGTCAGGGGGACACGTGAACTGTGACCTTCCCGCTGGTGGGTGGAAGAGGTGGAAGAGGAGGAGGTGGCAGCAGCCCCACCTGGATGCCTACTGCTTGGCTTGGCGGGGAGGGGGATGGTGGAGCAGTCACCCCCAGCACCTAATCCTGAGCTGTTTGCAGCCCTTCGTTAGGCTCTTAATAAGGCCCCTGAGACCCGTACTGTTCACAGGAGCCACAAAGTCTGAGGAGCATGGCAAGGATGGAGAGCAGGTTTCATTACGGGTGGCTTCAGCTTAGTTTAGTCCTGACTGCATGGATTCAGCTAAGGGGAACTTGCCCAGGTGGGGTGGCAGATATTTCCCCCCCCCCAAGAAACCAGTGGTGGGACGGACAGACCACATCCCTTCCCGTGCTCACGCCGTGCTCCAAACCAAGCACCGGGGAAGGAAGCTGGGGGGGATGCAGCACGGTGTTAAAAATAATAGGGAAATGAGAGAGGGCTTCTTCCTTTTTCCTGTTTAATAAATGGCCAAAGGCTCCTCTGATCTGCCTCATCCCACACATCCCTCCGGGTCCATGCTTAACAGGCCACCTCCAGCAGGGCAGGATGCCGATGGAGTGTGTGGGGGCCCAGCTTCATCCCTGGCTCCCGATGGACAGTGTCCTCCCTTCCCGAGGAATGGCCACGGGGTTCCTCGCGTCCTCCCACTTCGGTGCCCTTGTTCATGGGGTCTGCCCTCCAAAGGGAACCCGGGGAGCCTCTCAGAAAGCTGGTCACCGGTGAATGCACGTCACCTTCCAAAATACAACTGTCCCCCGGTGCTGGCAGAGCTCCCTGCGTGCCAGTGCCAGGGTGTTTGGCAACATCCCGGCTCAGCCTCCGGCACCACACACCACAGCAGCCTTACGTAAAAGCCCGCAGCCGGTGCTTCTGATTTCTCAAAGCCCCTCAGAGCTCCAGGTCTTCCTCCTCTGATCTGGATTAAGTGGCGTGGATGGCATTAATCCGAAGCCGGGCGCCTCTGCAGCTGTGGGGAATTATTGCCACACTGTTAAGTAACAAGGAGGGAGTAGCGCTGGTGGGGCTCCAGCAGGATGGGGGTCTCCAGCAGGATGGGGGTCTCCAGCTGCTGTCCCTCCACAGACCCGCCATCGCTCCGCTTCCCCACGTCGGGCGCTGGTGAGAAATGCAGCCACTGCCGTGCAGCCCGCAGCTGCCAGCCCAAAATCAAGTGGGCTGCCCAACTTCTCGGTGGCCTTGGCCACAGATTCCTCTCGAGGCCAGGAGCCCAGGAGGAAGCCCCGGCAGGGGCTTTTGGCACATCCACGCTGGCGGGCTTGAGCAGACGGTGGTGGGGTTGGTCCCTTTGCATTGGGCTTAAGGCCGCAGGGGCCAGCTCGTGATGCCAAGGGTGGCAGACAGCCGGGAGCGTGACTTGGCATTGCACGCCATCCTCATCCTCCTCTGGCAGGAACCCGCTGTCCCGTCTTCTCCCGGAGCAGCCCTGGTGCTCCCAGGCACTCCGGCAGCAGATGGTGACTGCTGCTCATCTTTAATTAATTGATACTGATCACCCTAGCACAGCTCAAGCCACCCACTTGCCCAGGCCACCGCTGGCATGTGCACGGCCCGCTCGCTGCTTGCCACGAGGACCAAAACCTCTGGGCGCTGCAGGAGCTCCGGTGCTGTTTGCAGCCCCATCCTGCTGGGAAAAGCCTCCTGCCTTCCTGAACCCCTTCTCGGGATCCCCTGAATCCCCCTTCCCTTCTGCCCGGAGCCAGGGCACCCACAGCTGGGATGACACAAATGGCATCGCGGGTGCTCAGCTCGCTTGGTGCCCACAGCATCTCCGTCTCCATGCGGCCGGCAGCAAACAGCAGAGCTCACAGCCCCGGTGCGGGCAACAAGGTCCCCAGGAGCCGGCAGCTCAGTCGCTGCCCACAGGCTGCCCACCACCCCAAACACCTTACAGGAGCTTGCTGCTGTCCCACACTTCTGGCCGTCCCCTCTCCGGGGGTTCTGTCCGAGAGGGATAGGGCTCTCCCCCCCTCCATTGCCCCTCACCCCCGGGGGAAAATGGGCAGCGGGGAGCGGGATGGAGGCAGAGCCCCGGCTCCAGGGCTGCTGCTGCCTGCTCCCTGCCACGCTCAGCCCCGCATGGCTGCAAGGCTTCCCCCTCGAGCAGGGCTGGAGCGGGAGGAGGAGCGAGGAGGCTGGTCCTGGCGTGGGGCGAGCAGAGCGCAGAGAAGGAGGACGAGCGCGGCGGCCGCCGTGGTGCCGAGCGAGCGGCACGGGGCACCGGGCGGGTGGGCCCGGGCGGTGGGGTCGGGGAGCGGGGCCAGTGGAGTGGGTGCTCTCTGAGCCCACACTGCCACCCCGACGGGCAGCGTGTGCCCGGCAGAGCTGCCGCCGTCTTCCCCCGCAGAAGGAAGCCCAGAGCGGCCGGTGGCAGCATCGCAGCTCCGGTCCTGCTTGGCTACACCCCGAAAGCTCGGCTTGCTGCCCCCAGCACCCTGCCAGAGCCGCAGGAGCCCCCACAGCGCATCTGCAAGGGACGGTGAGTGTGTCCGATGAGGTCTGAGCCCCCCTGTCCCACCAGGATGCCAGCATGGCCTGTCCTCACCGTGCACCGAGGCAGGATGGTGGTGCCGGGGCTGGGGTGGGAACATGGGGTGAGTCCCCCCTGTGGGAAAGGTCTGATCGCTGATCTCCCCCTCTCTGCTCCCATGCACCCCACAGGCTGGAACCACCCGGCGATGAAGAGCATCCGGACCCCCAGCCTTCCCCAGCTGCCCCCCCAGTCCTGCTCCTGCCCCGCTGCCTGGCTGCAGGGCACCCCATCCCCATGAGCATCACCTGGGTGGCCGCACATCACCATCTGGGACCTCCAGCCACCAGCTCGCTTTGGTACCAAGGGGCTGGTCCCCCCACGCCGCCCCCACCTTCACCTTCCCCAGCCGACCCCGTGGGCCAGCCGATGGCCGGCATCCGCCGCTGAGCCCCGATGCGGGGCTGGGACGGGGACACAGAGCTGCCGGTGTCCCGCTGCTTTGGAGGATGGCGGCAGCAAGTTGGTACCACCGGGACATCAGCCGGGTGGTGGCGGAGGAGCTGCTGGCCAAGGCTGGGCGGGATGGCTGCTTCCTGGTGCGGGACAGCGAGTCGGTCTCCGGGGCGTACGCCCTCTGCCTCCTGTGAGTCACCTGCCTGCCTTCTGCTCGCGCCTTCTCTCTCTCTCGTCCCTTGTCGGGGTCCCTCTGTCCCTCTCCCAACTCCGGGCCCAGCAATCCTGGCACTGCCCCTCAGGTTGGCGCTGCCAAAATCTTGTAGAAAAGCCTTCTGCAGGGGTGCTGGTGAGGTGAGCAGGAGTGCCAGCTCTCTAGCACAGGGGTTTTCCAGTGATGCCCGGGTCACTGTGTCCTTGGGAGCAGGCAGCCTGGGCTAACCCTACCCGGCAGCGGGGTTGCTAAAGGGAGAACCCGAAATCCAAGACACGCCGAACGATTTTGGGCTGCCCGCCATCCCAGCCCCGTGCGTGGGAGCGGGAGAGGCTGACTCTCATCGCCCTCCCTCTGTGAAAACAAACATCCCCCTCTCCCTCCAACCCCCAGGGCGGCCGCATCCGGACCTCGATGCCCGCTGTTAACATTTCGGATGCTGGGACTTTGTGGGGAGAGGAGGGGTGCATCCCCCTCCGACCTCCCCATCTCCCTGCCTGGGACCGGGCTCGCAGCCCCCCATGAGAGCACTGCGGCTGGGGGCTGCCTGCGCCCTGCCTGCGCCCTGCCTGCGCCCTGCCTGCAGCCCAGCGACACGTCTGCAGCGGGGACCGCGCGGGGCGGCGTCTCGGCGGCTTTGGCAGGATGCCACCCCCTTTCCCCAAGCTCTGCGGGCGGGAGAAATTGCAAACACATGGTGCCGGGGGCAATGGGGGGGCGGGAGGGGTGCGAGGCATGCCAGGGGTTCAGCTGGTAGCCCCCCCCCCCCTTCGGCTCTGCCAGCATCCCAGCAGCGAGTCGGATGTCGGGCTGGTGCCAGACGGGGTGGTGGCACGGGCAGGGATGCTGCGGTGGCCTTGGAAAGAGTAGTCGCAGTCACGGGGAGCGTAGCGCCTGGCTCCAGCTGGCCAAAAGCCCTCGCTGCTACGCGGAGCCGTGGGGCCGTAGGTGACAGGCGAATGATGACGGAGATGTGGCTGAGCCCCTGGTGTGCCATGGCTGAGCCCCTGGCGTGCCGTGGCCGTGCCGTGGCCGTGCCGTGGCCGCTGCAGGCAGGATGCTGTTTGGAGGCTGGGGGACGCTGCGCATCCTCCCCTGCAAACGGGTCCGGACCCAGAGCTGAGGGTGATGCTTTGATTTCCAGAAAGGAGAGCTCAGTTCCTCACCCCGTGGAGGGGACGGGGTGTTTTGCACCAGGGCTGGGTGCCAGGCATCCCCCCAACGCTGCCACGCACCCACGGTGTTATGGTGGGGGGGGGTGTGTGTGCGATGGGGGACCCTCATCTGCTCTCCCCCAGGTTCCAGCGGCACGTCCACACCTACCGCATCCTCCCTGATGACGAGGGGCTGCTCTCCGTCCAGGTGGGTGCCCAGGGGCTGAGTGCCACCCGGGTGCACTCCCTGCCCTGGCTAACACCCCCAGACGCCATGCCGGGGGTGGGGTGGGGGGGGGACCGGCTACGAACTGGGGTGCAGACAGGATGCAGGTGCCTGCCCTCCCCAGCACGCCGGCGCTGAGCGAGCAGTGCGGTTTGCTTTTTGCACGAGCTGCCGGCAACACGCAGCACGACAGGATGCAAGAGCTTTGCAGCCACCCCTTCAGCACGGGGCCGCCTGGGAAGGCCACCTCCCCACCAGCCCCCATGGCTGCCACCAGCCCACCCGGGGCGACCCAGCAAAATGCTTAGGGCTTGGAGCAACCTGCTCTGGTGGGAGGTGTCCCTGCCCATGGCAGGGGGGTTGGAACTAGATGATCTTTATGGTTCCTTCCAACCCAAACCATTCTATGATTCTATGCTTGTCCCCTTCCTGCCACCATCCCCTGCCCTAGCCTGGCCAGGTGGCCCCAATCCCCGCAACATCTGTCCCTGCGATGTCTGTCCTGGCCACCGGCTTGGCATTGCTTCCCCTCTTTGGTGTCACTTCATGTTTCTCCTGGTTCCCAGCTCCTTCTGACACCCTAAAAAGAGCATCCTGAGGGTGCAGCCCCATCTGCTGCTGGAGGCAGACGCCACTGAATTGTCATGGAATTGTCATGTCTCCACACTCCTCTCCTCCCTCTGCTGTCCTGCCAGGGGCTGGGGTGAGCTCAGCATCCAGCTGGCACTTAAAGCTCGCCGTGGCCACATTTTGGGGGACAGACCCGCTCGACATGGCAGGCTGGTCCTCAACCTGGTGGGGGGCTGCCCCAGCGCGTGGAGCCGGCGGAGTGGGGGGGATGTGACAGTGCTCCCCCCTCTCTGCCTCCCCAGACCATCCAGGGCATCCAGGCCAAGTGCTTCCGCACCCTCCCCGACCTGATCGGCGCCTACCAGCAGCCCAACAACGGGCTGGTGACACCCCTGCTCTACCCCGTGCACCGGGCAAGGCAGGCGGCCGACGAGGACTCGGGTGAGACGGGGAGGGGGACGATTGTGATGGGCCGCCAGGGGTGTGTGTGGGGGTCCCGCTGAGCTGGCTGTCCTCTGCCCGCAGACGGGGAGGATGGCCGAGGTGGTGGGCACACGGCGAGCGCGGTCCTGGCCGGGGGAACCGGCACGGGCACGTGGGTCAGCGCCCCCATCGCCGGCCGGACCCACATCTCGCAGCAACTGCACCAGAGGCTGCAGGAGCAGGTCCACAGCAGGTAACGAGCCCCTGACCACCACCCCAGGGTGGTGGAGGGCATGGGGTGGGCACAGCCACCCCTCGCTGGAGACGGTGGCATGCCCGGCGGGGGATCTTTCCAAAGATGCCCACCCGCCCTTACAGCCCGGCCAGCGACTTCATGGGCTTCATGGCCGAGTACCTGAACCACCACCTGCAGCTGGACCTGGAGGCTCTGCGCCACGGGCATCCGCAGCTGCGTCACCTCAGCACCGCGCTCGTCACTGCCTGCCGGGCACTGCACAGGCGAGTGGCCCGGGTGGGGGACACCACCACCCCCCCCCCCCCGGGGCCACCTACCTCATCCCCAGCCCCTTTGTGGTGGCCCAGCATCACCACCGAGGCTTGGGAGATGCCCGTGCTGGGTCTCACCCGCTCCTCTCCTCTGCAGTGAGATCGACTTCACGTTGGCGGGTCTGGAGACACTGGCCAGGGTGTTCGACCCCCCTGCGTCCCCTCGCAGCCCGGCCAGGGAGCAGGTGAGCCCCTCTTGGGCCACCGCAGCCCCCAGTTGCCTGCAGGCACCCTGTTGCGTGTGGATGGGGGCAGCTGGCTTGAGGAGGAGGTGGTCAAGGTGGTTTTGGTGCCTGTTGGCACCCAAAGGTGCTGCACGCCCTGTGGTGCCAGGCAGGTCCCCAAGTGCTGTGTGTGCTGAGGGGACAAGTGCTGTGGCCTGGGGACAAGCAGGGACTCATTTCTGTGCCCATTCCAGGATGTAGCTGGGGGACACCCCCACGTCTTGGGGTGCAGCCCAGACCTGCTGGGAGGAATCCATTGGTCCAGTGCCACCACACTGCTCCAAAAATATCCATCCTTCCCCTCAGGGCCTCCTGACGAGCGACCCAGACCTTGAGCTGCTCCTCAACAAGATATCTACTGTCAACCACCTCCTCTCTTCGTTGGAGAAGAAGGTGCCTACCCCACACTCCCGTCTTCCCCATGATGCCAAGCTGGGGAAGCCCAACTGGCACCTTGGGCTGGGGAACCTCACTCTGCTCCAGCAAAACCCTCACCTAAATTAAACCCTCCAGCAAAACAAGCTGTGGGGGGTGGCACAGCCCCAGGATGCCCCCCGAGGCAGGACAGGCTGGCCAGGGTGCCCAGGGCTCCCAGTTAGCCCAGTTCCCCCCAGAGCAGTGCCCGTCTCTCCGGCAGGTGCTGAAGTCGCTGCAGGAGACAGTGTCGAGGCACAACCTGGTGCTGCCCAGCATGGTGGCATCCCCCCCACCGACCGCCAAGCCCCTGGCCGTGCAGAGCTTTGAGGTGAGGGCAGGGGGCACGGCGGGACCCCAGTGTCACCGTTCAGGCAGGGCAAGGCACGGGCCCAACCTGGCAACCATGTCCCCGTCTGCAGGTGAAGGTGGGCAAGTTGCAGAGGGCAGCCCTGATGGTGGACGTGGAGTCGGGCACGGTGGCCATCACCAAGAAGGGCAGCGGGTCACCGGAGGAGACCATCCCACAGGATAAAAGTAAGGGGCTGCTGACACCACCCCCCTAGTCCCCCCGCCTACCTGCAGGGCTGTGGGATTCCCTGGCACAGGCTTGATGCCAGGGTGATGGGCTGCAGACCCAGTTGCACACATCCCACGCTGCCTGCTGGCCCCCACGGTGGGAGGTGGGTACCGCTATTGCCCCCCTCATGCCCGGAGTTCAGTCCTGCAGCTGATCAAATACCAGAGCGTGCAGAACAAGGTGAGGCTGGTGTACGACCGGGAGTCCCAGAGGAGCCTCAGCAGGGACTTCGTCTTCCCCAACGCACGGGTGAGTGGCACGGGCTGGGATCGCTGGAGGTCCCGGGGGAATACGGAGGTGTTATGTAGGGATGCAGCAAATGGATGGTCTTAGGGTTCAGACCAGCTCTGCAAACCAGCACCTACGCCTGGGGGTGGTGTCCCCCTGATCCTGCTGCCACCGAGAGGGTGCCGTGGGTCCCAGCTTGCCTTTGGGGGCCCTAAGACACCCCTATCTGTCATCCTGCAGAAGCGAGAGGCCTTTTGCCAGCTGCTGCAGCTGATGAAGATCCAGCACTCCAAGCTGGACGAGCCCGACCTCATCTCGGTGTACGTCGGGACGTGGAACATGGGTAAGGGGCCAGCATAAGGTCACGTTGTCCCAGGAGGCTGTCACAGCTCGTTGTGAGCCCAGGTAGATTTTGGGAGGTGAAGGAGCTGCCCCAGGAAAGCTGAGGTCCAAGCTGGTCCTCAGTGGGAGCAGGAGGCTGGAGAAGACCCTGACCTGGTCACTTTTGGGTTTGTCTGACCCATCAGGATCCACCCGCTTGGTGGCAGCCAGGGAAACGGAGAAGCTGGAGCACTGGGAGGGTTTTGGGCGGTAGCAAGCACCAGTTTGGGATGCGCGTGGGTGGACACAATACCTCCCATCCCCAGCAGCTCCTGAGGACGCACAGGGTCTAAAGGGTAGAGAGGGGCTCGAGGAACCTGGAATCAGCCTTGTGTCATCGTCCCCCTGGTGACCTGCTGTCCCCTGCCCACAGGCAGCACCCCACCACCCCGCTCCCTTGCCTCCTGGCTGACATCAAGGGGCTTGGGGCGCACACAGGACGAGACCACCGCCTGCATCCCCCACGACATCTACGTTATCGGCACCCAGGAGAACTCCCTGGGCGACCGCGAGTGGGTCGAGTTCCTCCGTGCATCTCTGAAGACCCTGATGGCCATCGACTACCGCGTGGTAACGGCGGGGTGCAGCCTGGACCCCTCCGGCTGTGCCTGGGGGGGGTACCCAGTTCTAGGCAAACTAAAGCCATTCCCCACCAGTCTCAAGGAGCTGGTTGCCAGTAGCCATCACCTCAGGGCTCTTACCCCCAAACCCAGGATCCTCTCCCACCCCAAATGCAGCCCAGGGAACCTCCTGTACCTGGTGGACCCCATGCAGGGAGTGCCCTCCCCAGGAGCCACCTTTCAGGGATGGGTTGGCTCACCTTGCTGCTTCTCCGTCCCCACCGCTCTCAGCTGTGGGGCAATGTGGGGGGAGCAGGCAGGCTCACCCCATGCCCCCTCCCCACAGGTCGCCCTGCAATGCCTCTGGAGCATCAAGATCGTGGTGCTGGTGAAGCCTGAGCATGAACGGCGCATCAGCCATGTCCACACCTCCAGCGTGAAAACCGGGATCGCCAACACGCTGGGTAGGGATGGGGTAGAGGGGATGCCCCAGAGCGAGGGGGCAGCCTGGGAGCCATCCCAGGACCTCCCAGAGCTCAGTGCCCAGCACATCCCTGCAGGCAACAAGGGAGCTGTGGGTGTCTCCTTCCTCTTCAATGGGACTTCCTTTGGCTTCATCAACTGCCACCTGGCCTCTGGCAGCGAGAAGACCCACAGGTGATGGAGGGGTTTGGGTGGGTGGGTCTGCTCCTGGGCAGGTGGGTGTCTCAGGGGGCTGGAGGAGCCCCAGGGGCTGTGGGGTTGTCCCTGTCCCCACCTGGCAGGGGCAGGCTGAAGCTGAGGTGTCCCCAGGGAGGTTCACGTGTTGCTGCTGTCCCCTCCGCAGGCGTAACCAGAACTACAGTGACATCCTGCGCTCCCTGGTTCTGGGTGACAAGCGGCTCAGTGCCTTTGACCTCACCTTGCGCTTCACCCACCTCTTCTGGTTTGGGGACCTCAACTACCGCCTGGACATGGACGTGCAGGTGGGACTCCACAGGCACCACAGCTGGGGATGGTGACACGCTGGTGGTGGCAGCCACAGGGGTGAGAAGATCCAGGGCTCACTGTACCTTCCTCCCCTGGCGCAGGACATCCTTGCCCACATAACCAAGAAGGAGTTTGAAACTCTCCTGGCCGTTGATCAGCTCAACCTGGAGCGGGAGAAGAACAAGGTGTTCCTGCGGTTCAGTGAGTGTTGGGTCAGAGGGAATGGCTCCCCTGCCAAAGCGGGGGGACGCCTGCCCCTGCGCTGGTCCCTGCAGCCCTCTCCCTGTGCCACCTCGGGAACACGGTTGTGCCCTGTCCTGCCATGCTGAAATCCTGGGGGACCTTGATGTGCACCGTGCGAAACCCCTGGGCTCTGTGTCCCGAGAGTGTGCAAGCATAGGGACAGTCCCAGCCTGTCCCTGCAGGGCTGGCTGGGGGTGCCAGCCATCAGTGAGTCCCCTGGAGGGGGACCATGACACCCCATGGGGCCTCTCCCCAGCTGGTTGCAGCTATGGGGACAGGCAGGGATGCTGGCCATTATGCCATCTCCGCGTCTTGGTTCCCAGGTGAGGGTGACATCTCCTTCCCACCCACGTACCGGTACGAGCGGGGCTCCCGGGACAGCTACATGTGGCAGAAGTTCAAGCCCACGGGGGTGAGTTCCCGGAGCCTCCTGCTGAGCTGTAGGACATCACCGGGGTACGGGGACCCCAGGCTCGGATGGTGCTGGGGGGGTGCTGCTTTGCGGTGGTCACATCTCATGCCTCTGCCGGCTGGTTCCTCCCCCTCAAAAAGTGGGTCTGGCCAGGAGGGAGCTCACTTTTTGGGGTGCTGGGGTGCTTTTCTGGGCTGGGGGGAGCCAGACCCGAGGGGTCACTGAAGCCAGATGCTTTCTGCATTTTCTTAGATGAGGATCAATGTCCCCTCATGGTGCGACCGCATCCTGTGGAAGTCGCACCCAGAGACTCACGTGGTCTGTAACTCCTATGGTGAGTGACACCCTGGGGCTGAGGTGAGCCCGGGGTGGCCAGCCCTGCCCAGCTCCCCAGGGCTTGGGGTCTGTCACCCAGTTGCCCCCTCCCTCCCTCTCTCCAGGCTGCACCGACGACATCGTAACCAGTGACCACTCGCCCGTCTTTGCCACCTTCGAGGTGGGAGTAACGTCGCAGTTTGTGCCCAAGAAGGGTAAGGGGTTGGGGTCTGTCACCCCCTGTGCCCGGTGTGGGGTAAGCCCTGGGTACAGGTGCTCAGCTGGCATATGCCAACCTGGCTTGTACTTGCCTGCAGCCCCCGGATCTGACCCCGAGCCCCTGGCCTGCATCGAGTGGGAGAGCATCGAGGTGATCGTGAAAACAGCCAGCCGCAGCAAGTGCTACATCGAGTTTCACTCCTACTGTCTGGAGGGTGAGGTGGCCCCTGGGCGCTGGGGGGGTGCTGCGGGGGTGAGCTAGCCCCGGCTAGAGCTGTGCTCCCCCCCTCTCCCCCGTCAGAAGCCCAGCGGAGCGGGGAGAACACCTCCCAGAGCTGCGACGTCCCTGGCTTCCTCAAGTTGGGCTGGTCGGCAAAGCATCTACCTGTGGTAGGCACTGGGCAAGGGGGGCGGCCGCTGACCCCCCCTCAGCCTTCGAGCGTCCTCCTTCCTCCTCCCCATCCCTCCCACTGGCTTCTTCTTCTTCCCCATCCCTCCCGCTGGCTCTGTACCCTCAGCCCCAAGGGTTGCCAGGGGCTGTCACCGTCACCCTCCAGAGCCACCCCTGTGCCACCCTGCCCTGCAGCAGCCCCCCGCACTCCCGAGCACCCCTCTTTCCATGTGCAGCTGAACCCCATCCTGCCGGACCTGGAGTACCTGGGGGACCAGCACCTGCTCCTCAGCATCAAGGGTGTGGAGAGCTGCGAGTCCTACGGTGCGTGCGGGATGGTGGTCCTGGGGGCCACCATGGTGGCATGAGGGGGGATGCCAAGCATAGCTCCAGCAGGGCACAGGTAACAGCCTGCTGGGCGTAAGGTTTTGCAGCTGGATCTTGGCAGGAGGGACCCCGCCACCCACGAGGGGCTCACCTGCCCCCCGAGCTGCCCGGGAGGGGGCTAACACCGGTGTGTGCCATGCCTGCAGGCGAGTGCTGCATCGCCATGAGGTCGATGATCGGCAGCATGGCCCAGCAGTTTGAGACCTTCCTCTTCCACCGTGGCGAGGAGACGGGCTCCATGCGTGGCTGGATGAAGGTCCGGGTCCCCAAGGACAGGCGCAGCACCCGCGAGAGGCTCTATGGTAATGTGGCCATGACAGCCCCTCTCCCATCGCCCAGGACACGGGGCCACCCTCAGGCACGGCGTGGCTGTGCCCGGTGGGGAGACGCCTGACCTCGGTGCCTTTGCAGAGTGGATCAGCTTCGAGGAGGAGGACACCGAGACGGTGGCCGATGCCCCGACATGCTCCAAGCCACCCCTGCAGCCCCTCAGGTACCCCAGCTGGGCTCTGCCCTACCACGAGCCCCGGCCGTGGGGTGACGCTGAGCCCTCGCCCTCCGTGCTTTGCAGGAGCCGGCCCCGCAGCCTTCCGGAGCCGGCCGCCAGCTACACCAACCCAGCCTACTTCATCTTCGAGGGGGTCCCCAACACATGGGTCCCAGCCCCCGACGCTGGCGAAGCCCACGACAAGCAGGCGGAGAGCCCATCCGGGGGCCAACAGTGCCAGAGCCCCCTTGGGGCGCGGGTCCCTTCGCCCTCAGAGGAAGAGTGGTGGGGTGGCCGGCGTCCCTGTGTGCCAGGGGGGCCATCCCATGGGCAAACACGCAGCCCCCCCGGCATGGTCCAGCAGAAAAGACCCAAATCGGCCATCCTGGCAAGGGACACACCGGGGCTGGGCGACTGCTCGCTGACGGCGCTGCAGATGGCCACCCGCCTGAGCCAGCTGGATTGGGCGTCCTCTGAGCACAGAGGGGACAACCAGAAGACCCTGCTGTGCCAAACCCACAGCACCCTGGAGCCGCCCCCACGGCCTTACCGGGAGGTGCCAAGGCACACGTTGGATGCTCACCATCACGGCCACCCTGGAGAGGTACTTCTGTGGTCTCTGTGGGGTGCTGGAGCTCAGCTGAGGGATTTGGGGAGCTCAAGGGATGAGGGGACCTGCTTTGGGCTGTGGGGCCACCAGCAGAGGTGAGGTCCCATCCCCATGGCAGTGCTCTGCCTGGTGAAGCCACCACAGCACAGGCGGTGGGATACAGTGGAAAGTGGAGGAGCAACAACATGCATGGTTCATGCGGGGTGAAGACGTGAAGGTGGAGAACTTCATGGTCCTGATGTGACGCTGCTGGTGTATGTCTTTGTTCTTCTTTCCCCAGTGGCCCTGTGACAGGGACGAGTGGTCCCATGGCGTTGGCAGGTTCCTGGGCCACCTTGGCTTGCAGCAGGACAAGGAAAGGCTGCAGGAGCATGGCTGGAAACACCTGGAGTTCTTCAGGTACCCCCAGGCACTGGACCTTGGAAAGGGAAGCACCATGCAGGCCAGCTCCTGTGGCCCTGGGGTTCCTGGAAGAGCTCCACACCCTGGGGGTGAGGAGAGATGAGCCTCGGGGTGGGTGAGGGGAAATGTGGCAGGGCAGAGGCAGGAGGATATCAAGTCCCTACATCTCCATGTATGCCCTGGGGTCATGCGGGCTCCCTGCTCCCTCTTGGTGGCTCCCCTTGCCCCGTGCATAGAGATGTCACAGAGCGTGACCTGCTGGAGGCCGGGGTGCTCAGCCCAACCTCTCGCCAGCTCATCCATGGCAAACTCAGTGAGGACACCACGGTGAGCCTGTCACAGAGACCTGACCTTGAACCCAGCACCTAGAGCACCTATCCTTGCTCCAGCACCCACGTGTGCTCTCCTCTGTGGAGCTCCTGGGGCAGACAGAGCTGCTGAGGAACTCACGCAGGGCTGGACCTATTGACCATGCTCCCAACTTGTCTGACCTCACCATCAAGCAGTTGGAAAGCCCCAGGAAGCTTCTGTGGCCATTGGGATGGACACTTTCCAGGTCCCGCTGCCTGGAAAGGTCCTCCCTCCCCAAAGCGATGAAAGGACCATGCCAAGCCCCACCAGCAAGGAGGGATGGGGAACACAGGAGATGTTCAGGCCACTTGGGAAGTGAGGACCACAAGGTGCTTTGGACCACGAGGCTCAGCCTCTTCAGGCAGCCGACTTGCAGCCTGCAAGGTCACAGCGGTGTCTGTGCCCAGCCCCACAGACCCTCGTGCCTTCGGCCTCGGCAGCTGCTCCCTCCTCCCTGGGCTCAGCCCTGGTCAGATGGACTTCCCAGAGGACTTCTTCTACAGCTCCTGAGGCTGCAGCACCGTCTCCTTACGAGATGCCCCTTGCTGTCTCCATCCAGAATAAAGTCTCAGGGACACCGGGGGGATGTGTGTGTGCAACACCTGGTTCTGTACCGGGGCAAGGAGGGACAGCTGAGATGAGCTGGGCCCCCGCAAACCCCCAACCCTCAGCAGGTGCTTGCGGTGACACAGTTCCCCCCCCCGAAAACGCCACCTCTGCCCCCTGAGCCCTGCACCCCCGCGGTCCCCTGTGCTCTCCCTCCATAGCCAAACATCCCCTTGCTGCCCCCCGCTCTCATCCGTGGTCCCCCACATCCCAAGGTGCACCCGTTGGCCCCCCCCCAGCGTGCCCCCTTCATCGCAACAGTGACACCCACCCTTCGCCCACCTGGACGCTCGCAAAAGGGTTAAATCCCCTGGACCATGCACAGCTCTGCAGGGGGTGGGGGGACACGGTCCCCCCAAACGTGGGACTCAGCAAGGCCCTAGCTCCTGTGACACCCGAGGTGGCCCCCTTTTTGGGGACACTATGCCCAGGCTGGCCTCAAGGTGGCAGTGGCCACCTTTGTCCCCAGGAGTGCCCCAGCAGAGCTGGGGGGCCAGCAGGGCAGCACCCTGGGGTGGTGGTTCCAGTGGGGCAGGGAGGCTGCCCGGGGGTGGGCGAGGGGCCGTGGTCCCCAGGGGCAGGGGGCTGCCATGCCCATGGATGAGGGGTTATGGCCCCTGTGGAAGAGGGACCATGGTCCCCATAAGTGAGGGACCGTGGTCCCTATGAGGGAGGAACCGTGATCTCCATGGCCAAGGGTCCTTGGCCCCCATGGGGAAAGGGCTGTGACCCACGGGTGAAGCCCAGACGTCCCTTGTCTGGGGGGCTGCTGTGGGGGCTGCAGGTGGCCCAAAGCCTCTGAGGGCGATGGGCAGGATGGGAAGGCAGCTGGGGCTGAGCCCCACAGGCAGCCCCCGGGGCAGGCAGGGATACGGGCAGGGACACGGGCAGGGACACTGCGGGCTCCTGCCCCCGCCTCCGCCCGCCTCCAGCCCTGCCTCTCCCGGGCACTTTGCTCCCAGCCTTGGGAGAGAGGGAGCGGGCACAGACGGCACAGCACGGCAAAAGGTAGCCCGCAGCCCCACCAGCATGGCCCCCAGCCCCATGGAGGACAGGGGCTCCCCAGGGGTGCCCCGCTCCTGAGAGCCACCCCAGCCCAGGACCGCAGGTGAGCTGGTGGAGGGCACCACCCGGGGTGGCCCTGCCGTGGCTTTGCAAACCCAGCTGGGCTCCGGGTGGGGGGCTGTGGGGAGCAGCTTTGGCCCCCCAAGGGATGGAGGTGGGATCCTCAGGGCTGGCTGGATGTGGGGTGGGGGTCAGCCAGTTCTTCCCATCCGTCCCCCATCCCCAAATTCCTCCATGCATTCTCCTCCCTAGCATGCCACCACCTTCCTCCATCACCAAGGGCCTTCGTCCTTCTCAGTGTGGCCACCTCCTCTCCTTCATCTTCCCCTCCATCGCCCAAATCTCTGTCTCCTCACAGGGCAAAGCTGCCCTCGGGCTGCAATGGCTTAGCCCAACGCTCCTGCCCTTCCCTGGGGAGGCAGAGGGACAGGGACAGCCCACCCGAGGGCAAAAGGCAACCCTCGCCTCCCACCCTACTGAGAAAGGGGTTCACCTCAGAGCAGGGGGACGTGGTGGGCAGCGAGGGAAGCGCCTGACCCCGCTGGCATCCCCAGGGAGGAGGCACCGGCGCCCAGGCAGCGCCGGCAGATCGTGCTTTGGCTGCTCTTGCAGCCGAAGAGAAAGATCGAAAAGAAATTAGGTCACGCTCCCCTTGTGCCGGGGCTTTGGCTGCAAAAAACCCACGTGGCGATTAGGGACAAGGGTCCTTCTGCAGGATGTTTTGCATAATTTCCCCTTGTTTTGCAATTTCCGAGAGCTAAGGCGAGAAGAAAAGCCCTGTTTTTCCCGTGCTCCAGCAGCAACCAGTCCCAGGCTCACCCCACGTCCCCCGGTGGCCGCTCGCTCCCCTCCAAAATCTGTTCTCTGAAGCTCCTGCCCGCTACACCACGGTCCCCGACCCCTGGTCCCATCCTCCCAGTGAGCAGGACATCAGCTCCGGGGCAGAGTCTGCCCTGGGTGCTGCCCCACTCATTCATTTCATTGGTGCCTTTCCGACACCCCCATAAATCCCCAGGGCCCGCAGCCTTGGCCAATTGTGGGGTGGCCACCAGCTCTCAGAAGGGCCGGTTTCTGGCCGTGGGGCAGAAGGATGGGTTCAAGCTGGGCACAGCCGTGGGGCTGTGAGTCAGGGCAGAGCTCCCATTCCTGCGGCAAAGGGCCAAAGGCAGCACGTGCCCCCCCGATGCATGGCCCCGTGGCCACCTCCTGCCCCTTTCCGCTGGCAGATGGACACGTGGGTGATTTGCAGGACTCTCCACAGCTTCCCAGGCCACGTGCGGGGCCCAGTCTTCAGGCGCCATCCCAGGGAGATGTGCTTGCCATGGGCAAGGGATTGCCCAGCAACTCAGCCCTCGTGCATCCACAAAACGAGCAGGGCAGGAGCGGGAATCACCTCCCCAGCTCCATGGCCTTTCCTTCCATCTCCTGCTCTGGCAGCGAGCCCCAACTCTTGGCTCAGACCCCGCTGCGGCTATGGTTTGTCCCTCCTTGAGAAAGCCCACGCTGGAGAGGCTGTGACCAGGGACAGCCTTGCTGGGGATGTCAGCAAGGGGTAGGAACGGGCCTGGCAGTGATGTCTCCTCAGGGTGGACTGTTGTGAATCAGTAATTTAAAGCACTGATTTTGATGGTGACTAAGATGAGGAAGCAGGAAACCTGTTGAGATAAAGCTTGCCAAATGTCATCTTCCTTTGCATTTTTATTTTTCGGTGGCTGTCCCCAAAGGAAGCTTGCTCAGGAACAGTTAAATCATGCTGCTGAGCACTGATTGTGCTCAGGCTTTATCAGCTGCCAGGAGCCAGGTACCTGTGCTCTCCTCTGAACAACCCGGTACCACACAGCTGCTTCCTTCTGCCTCTCTTACACCAGATTATTATTTTTTCATTTATTGGCTTTTTCGTATCTCAGTCGTTTGTTGACCTGCGTCATGGGCATTGGCTTTGGTCACTGAACCCTGCAGCACCTACGGTCCGGTCAGGCTCAAGGCTTCACGCTCACTTGCACTCAGAGGTTAGAAAAGGAAAATAAATCTCCTGGTGCCTTGTGTCCTTGGCAGTGTCAAGGCTTGGGGAGATGCAGCCACTGGGCTGGGACCAGCACGACCAGTACAGTGTTCCCACCAGCAGAGCCAGCCCCGTGAGACCACCTCTGGCACCAGTGCCCGGAGGCTCAGGGTTTCATACCGGTTGTTTTTTCCCTCCTGGTGCTGGGAAAACAGAGCAAGTTCTTCCTACTGTTAATGTTTGATCAGGACCTGCCTGTTGCTCTCTGAACTCATCCCTGTAATAAAGCCAGGCAGCTGCCCGCGCTGCCAGCAGCGGGAAGGAAGCTGCAGGGTGTTTGGTGTGAGCCTGAAGCTGCGGCTCAGCCCACAACTCAAACAGAGAGTACGGAGGTGCGTGTGGCACTGAGGGCCCAGTCCTGTGGCCACCCATCTGCCTGCTCATCTGCCTGCTGATTCATTTATGATCATCTCTGTAAACTCAGGGATGTCTCTCCAGGCGAGGTTTTGCAGGGAGAGGATGGATTGCAACTCAGCTGACCCCGTGGATACACCCTGCAGGATATTCGTGCCAACGGTGCTTGCCACAAGAAGCCATCAGGCTGCTCATCTCCATGGCAAAGGCAAGAGGCAAACAAGAGGTGGATGATGAGGGAGCCAGGGGATGAAGGATGATGCTGCTTTCTGCCTCGTACCACCAACACCAGCATCCCATAAACACACATTGTCTCCCCGAGCCCCAAGTCCTCCTCTGTCCTGGCACCCTTCACCTCCTGGATGAGCCCTGGACCAGCAGAAACTGGAGACACACCAACTCTCTCTGTCAGACATGTCTTTTGGCTGCACCCTCATCTCTGCCAGCAGCACAGCAGATGCTCCTACTCCCAGGTTACTCATCCAAGCATCCATCCTCGTCTGGTAGAAGCAGCCACTCCAAAATTGCTTCTCTAGGGATGGTGGTGGGCTTGGAGGGGCCAAGGCTTGGGAAGCCTTCACTGGTCCTTTGCTGGACACAATGATGTTGGCAGAAGCTCCTTCTTCCCTCTTGAGGAGTTAGCTCTGAACTTCAGACATCCTGCGGGGTGAATGCTACCCCTTGACAACTCGCCCTCATACCTCAGCCCTGGGGCTTGATTTTCCAGGAGGATGGAGATCCCAGCTTTTGATCCTAACACTGTGCGAGGGGAAACGTCTGCCTTGTGAACTTGCACTGTCTTGGGCTGGGACTTGGCTCTGGCGCAGCTCCTCTCCGCAGGGCTTAGATCATCCCTCTCCTACGGAGAATACCCAGCAGCTGGAGGCCCCTCGCCGTCCAGGGACGCTCTCTCCCAAAGGCTCCCTTAACAGCCCCCCAAGGATTTCTCCGGGCCATAATATTCCCCCAGACAAGCCTTTCTTCTCCTCCCGCCTTTCTTCTGTCAAGGAGCCCTCTGGGACGAGCAGCATTGTCAGGATGGTGCCAATTAGGCTGAGCCGGCTTCCAAGAGGCTGCGCTGGCACCGGCCGGGGGCTGCTGTTGCTCATCAAGGTCTCATTGTTCGGCGCGCCGTGGGGCTGCTGGCCGGCGGGGCCGGCGCGGTCCTCTGTCTCCAGGCACGCTTCCTGGCTCCACGCGGCGCTGGTGTCACTGCGCGCTGCTCAAAGGGATGATTAACGGGTGTCATTGCGGGGGCTGCGAAGGGGAGGATTTGTCAAGCCTCCCTCGGCTCCCCGCGAGGCCCGAACGCGCGAGCTGAGAAAAACCAGAGAACCATCAAAGTGGCCGGAGCTCCTGGAGGGGGGGAAAATCTGGCATCTTTGGCTCCCTTCCACGCTTTGTGCCTGACAATGGTCGGGATCAACGACTAATGCGCTTTTATTAACTGCTCCCCTAGATCTGGCTTGGAAAACATGGCCACTTCAGTGAGGACGTTCCCAGTTGCCCTGTGGACACCGACGCCGGCTCCCTGGCCGAGAGAAAACACCACCGCGGTGTCGGAGGCCAAGTGCGTCTTCAACGAGGAGTTCAAGTTCATCCTGCTGCCTGTCTCCTACAGCATCGTCTTTGTGGTGGGGCTGCCCCTCAACTCCTGGGCCCTGTGGATGTTCATCTCCAGGATGAGGCCATGGAATGCCACCACCACCTACATGTTCAACCTGGCCATCTCTGACACACTCTATGTCCTCTCCCTCCCCACCCTGGTCTACTATTATGCCGACCGCAACAACTGGCCCTTTGGGAAATGGCTCTGCAAGATCGTTCGCTTCCTCTTCTACGCTAATCTCTACAGCAGCATCCTCTTCCTGACATGCATCAGCGTCCACCGCTACATGGGCATCTGCCACCCCATCCGCTCCCTGAAGTGGGTGAAGACCAAGCATGCCCGCATCATTTGTGTGGGTGCCTGGCTTGTCGTCACCATCTGCCTCATCCCCAACCTCATCTTTGTCACCATCAGCTCTAAGGGCAACAGCACCCTGTGCCATGACACCACCAGGCCTGAGGAGTTCGACCATTATGTGCACTACAGCTCCTCCGTCATGGCCCTCCTCTTTGGGGTCCCCTTCCTGGTGATTGTCCTGTGCTACTGCCTGATGGCCAAGAGTCTCGGCAAGTCCAGATTCTCCAGCTCCAGCCCCCGAATGCCCTCCTACAAGAAGCGCTCCATCAGGATGATCATCATTATCCTCGCTGTCTTTGCCATCTGCTTTGTGCCCTTCCACATCACCCGGACCCTCTACTACACCTCCCGCTACTTCCAAGCCGACTGCCGGACCCTCAACATCATCAACTTCACCTACAAGATCACACGGCCCCTGGCCAGCATCAATAGCTGCCTCGACCCCATCTTGTACTTCATGGCTGGGGACAAGTACCGGGGGCAGCTGCGACGGGGTCCAGGCCAGCGGCTCCGGCCTGTGCCCACGTGCAACCTGGCCCTGGTGTCCCCCCCCATGGACAACCGCATGGGTGGCAGTCACACTGCCAGTGACACCAGAGGGACAGGGACAGCACGGAGCAGAGCTGGGTGCCGACGAGACAATGGGGGGTTACAGTAACCTCATCCCTGGTCTCCACAAGTCACAGCCCCTCGGGGCTCTGTGGGGGCACCCCAAACCTGCCCCTGCTGAAGGCTGAGGATGGGTGGCCTTGGGGTTTGTCCCAGCCCTACCCCGGGATGCGGTGGGAGGAGGGTGACAGTACTGCTCGGGGCAGGAGAGCCACCTTCCTGTGGGAATGGGAAGGATGCTGAGAAAGCTACTTTGGGATAAGGCATGTCCCATCCCAGGATGCTTCCGAGGACACGCTGGGGCTGACAGGTCATTAAAGAGAAGGGACACCGGTCCCTCCCTGGGGATGCACAGCCCTTTCGGTCTGCTTGGCAGCAACGTGCATGGACTGGACTGAACCCGGGGATGGCGCCGATGCTGGGTCCCCCGTGTGCCTGGCAGAGACTCTCTGAGATGTCCCTGTCACACCATTGGCCTTGGGAGAGGCAGGGAGGGACACAGCACAGGGCACTTACTGCTCATCCTGCCCCAATAAAGTCCCTTCCCTTTTCTCTCCACCCAGACCTGTTTCTCCTCTTGGCAGAAGGAAGAGGGACGAGATGCCCACCCTCATCCCAGGAAGTATTTGAGAGCAGAGAAAAGCCACCTGCCACCTTAGCGCCGGGGCAGGTTCGGGGTGAGGGGCTGGAGCGGTGACACCCACAGCGATGGGAGAGTCCTCAGAAATCTGCCTTTATGGGTGTTTGCTTTCCAAATGTTTACCCAGCCCTCTTGTTTGACCGAGTTCTTGCGTAGAGAGGAGCAGACCAGAGAGGGCGATCAGTGCTGTTGACCCTCCCACACCAGCCCAGGAAGGGATGGGATGATGAGGCTCTCCCCACCACAGGGAGCCCTGGGACACGTTCCCCCTCCGTCACCCCAGCAGATGCCCAGAGAAGGGAAGCCCATAGCATCATCGGTGTGTCAGCCCCCCAGCCCTGGCACCAGCCACACACGGCCACATCCCACCAGGAGCTGCCCAGGTCACCCAGGGAGGGAGAAGGTCACAGGGATCCCCCATCCCACTAGACCCCCATAGACCCCCTCACTCACCGCTGAGCTGAAAGCAGAGAGAGAAGCAGATGGCCCTCCTAAGTCCAGTTAACCCAGTAAGAGCAGCTGCAGGGCCTCACCTCCCCTTATAGCCAACGTGGCCCAGGTGGACCTGAAGATGCTTGGTTGCACCTGAGTGGTGCAAGGGTCCCTACCAAGCACATCCCCAGCCCCAGAGATGGGACTGCTAGGGAGGAGACATGGGTGGGTGGCATGTCCACCTACACAGGGGTACAGCCATGGTAGTGCTGATCCTGCCCCCCCAGCACACACAGGCAGCGGTGGGGGGAGTTGGAAATCTGTATTGGGTACAGAGGTGGTGGAAAAGGCTCATCTGGGGCCAGGGCAGTACCTGCCCCCTTGCCCAAGACTCCATGGTCCCAGCTGAGGCCACTTCCATGGATCCCCAAGTCCAGGAGTGTCCCCCCCTTCCCTGGAGGAATGTCTCCTCAGCCCAGTCCTGCTTGCTGTTGGGATGCCAGCCCAAAGAGTCCATCTCATTCCCTCCTCCCATGACGCTTCTTCCCTCAGCTCATGGTGTCCTGGTTATCTCGGGGGGATCGTGCCCATTTCTGGACCCCAGCCTCATGCCACCCCCCCCACATCAGTCTCATGTCCTTGGGGGACAGCTGTGTCACCCACAGCCTCTCCAAACCCCTTTCGAGGGGAACCCTTTCCCAATCTCCCCCTTCCCTCGCTTCCTCCTTTCCTCCCACCTCCTGCTCGGTTTTCTCAGCTGGAGGAGCAGAGGGCTGGAGCAGGGACTGTCCCCCATGTGCCCCCCATGCCGGGCCGGCTGAAATCCCCACCCGCAAGGTGGAATCTCCCCTTGTGAGTCAGGATCTGGCCGCCGGCGCCGGCCGTCCTCAGAGGATGTGCAGCTCGTCTGTCTCCGACAGCCCGTACTTGGTCTTGTTCTCGTTGAAGAGCTTGAGCAGGGAGCGGATGTACATCTCATGGTACATGTCCACCGTCTCGCAGCTCGGGTCCTCGATCTTGGGCACCATCACTGGCTCCCCCACTGCCAAGGAGGGGAGGAAGGTCAGGATGGTGGGTGTGGGGGCGTGCTCGGCTCATCAGAGACATGAGCCGAGTGTTGCCTTCCAATGCCACCCATCACGGGATGTCCTCCTCTGCCCCTCCACCTTCTGGGGGTGTCCCCCCTGCCACAATGGGCGATGCTCACCCACGGTGGTGATGGGTCTGGCGTAGGGGAGGAAGCCCCGGGAATGGACAGAGGTGAGACCTCGGCCGTAGAAGACGCAGGGAGCGAAGCCCATCATCTTCTGGAAGCGCTGCTGGATGCTCCTCATCCAGCTGCCCTCCTCAAAGACCACCTGGCGGAAAAGGTCATTCTCCCCAAAGGAGAAGGAGGGGACGAGATAGGCCCTGTGGAGGGGACATAGTGGGTGGTGATGGGGTGCCGGGACCCCCCAGACTCCCCATGGTGGCAGTGCCCGTGACCCACCCGTGCTGCAGGGCCATGCGGACGAAGCCCTTGCGGTTCTTCAGGATGAGCGTGGTGACGCCGGGACGGCAGGAGAGCGACTCGGCCGCGCCGCCGATGACGATGGCCACCGCGTTGCCAGTGCCATTCTTGGACAGCAGGTACCCGATGGCGCGACGTGTCACCGGGCACAGGCCTGCGGTGGGACAGATCACCGGTGCTGCGGGGCAGCACTCGGGGGACGGGGACCCCGCGAGTCACCCCACAGGGGACCATGCCCGGAGGAACCATGCAAGGGACAGAGCAAGGGCTCCCCCTGCTGCGGGAGAGCTCACGGGGGAAGGTGGGGTCCCCACCCGGCCAGGGTGCAGGCAGGGTGTGGGCAGGATACAGGCAAGGTGTGGGCAGGGTGCAGGCAGGGTATGGGCAGAGTGCAGGCAGGGTAAGGGCAGGGTGCAGGCAGGGTGCAGGCAGGGTATGGGCAGGGTGCAGGCAGGGTATGAGCAGGGTATAGGCAGGGTATGGGCAGGATATAGGCAGGGTATGGGCAGAGTGCAGGCAGGGTAAGGGCAGGGTGCAGGCAGGGTAAGGGCAGGGTATGAGCAGGGTACAGGCAGGGTATGGGCAGA
>JAOXJK010000062.1:3384796-3394996 GCA_025774025.1 Xenus cinereus
TTAATTAGTTGGAAGTGGAATGGGGCCAGGAATCCACAGTTGTTTGTTCTTCACTAGCGGAAGATGCTTTGGCTTCCCTAACAATTGCAACCAGTTCATTTTCGTAGGAGCAATTCTGTTACCAAAATCCATAACACAACTCTCTAAGTTAGATTTGTAGTTTAGAAAGCTGACATTAGTTTAATTACAGTGCCAGGTGCATGGGGGATTTCTCCTCCTATCAGGCACGCCCATTGGAACTCTCAGAATGATTTTTATACACATTTTACATCATAATCACAATATTAGTACCTCCCACGTATATTTGATTGGTTAGCAATTTACATACAATTACACCATCAAGTTGTAGCTACCATGCTCAAGGGAAGGGTCTTCACCTGGGAAAGGGTCTTCTTGACCTAAGGGTGTGATTTTTAGTATTACAATGAAGGTAGTTCAACTTAGGACACTCAGAAATTTCACTTTCCTGCCAAGTTGGCTAAACATCTCAAACCGTGTAGATTAGTACCATCCTTGAGGTCCTTATGCTCAATGTGCCTCCTTGAGAATGATAAGATACTCGCCTCCCTTGATTAGGAGTTCTTTTCATTGGCTCATGCTTGATAAATTCAAGGACAGAATCCTCATTATTTGTGAGAATACACATAAGGCCTTTCAACACCAGTTACTAATAACATCTGAAGCAATATCTTGTGCAATGCTTTGTGCACACTCGAGGGTCTCTGGTGGTCGACTGGGGAGACAGACCTTTACTCTTTTTACCCTTGTTTGGTCTGACATTCTTATGCCAACTCAGCCATGTGGTACTTTCTGATAAGTTGTTGTCTTCAGCACTTTCCGCTTCACGGTATCAATATCAGACTCAATGCAGCATCTTCCTCCGCTTCATATATTTTGGTTAAAAGCTACAGTAAACCTATTGCATGATCACCCCCCTGTAACCACCAAGACTCAACATTTCAGCAGCACTTTTAATGATTCCAGCAAAAGAGACTTCTAAGAGCTCCTCCTTTGTGTTACCCAGAGTCTCTGGGCAGTTCACGGATCACCTTTCTACAGGATATCTCTGTTTAATCTTTAACAAACATCTCCTTAGGGCATTCTCGTTGGGGGCCTTCACCTCTCCGAGCAGGCCAGGCAGGTTCATAGCTTTCCTGTCCAAGAAATTGTGAAAAGGCTGATGATGGAGCATGGAACCCCAATCCACTTTCCCTCCCCTTAAAATTTAGGGGTGGGAGAGACAGTTTTGACCCAGATTGTGAGGGGCAGCGCAGGACAGGCCTTGAGCAGGGCATTATCCTGGCTCACCAGGCAAGATAGACCGAGACAGTAGGAAATCCGTGTGAGGGCTGGTTTCTTTTGAGATGGAGAAGGCTTTGCCTGTAAGAGCCAAGTGGTTCAAGTGGTTGGGAGCTCCTGAATCCTCTTGCTAGAAGTTAATCAGTCCCCTCTTTTTATCTGCTATCCCAACTGCTTAAGATTAGGTTTCAGTTATACTGTGGGAGCAGGAAATCAGTAAGGATTAGTGACCAGAGTCACCCACAGTCTGCTTTTCAGCTCTGGTGTAGCAAACTGCTCATGTTCTCCTGCTGCCTGAGGTCCACCAGGCAGGACAGGGTTTTTTGAGATGTCCCTTCTAATTACAGAGCTAATATTCTCAACACAAAGGAAAAAAAAATACATTATTCTTTTAGGCATAATTACCCAACAAGCCCCTATTCACAGCACAATGAGTCTCAAGCTGGAGACTACAGGAATAGTGGCTGTGATGAGTCCTGCTGCGTGTGAGAAGGGGGAGTTCCTGGAGCTCTGGCAAGTTGGGGATCGGTGTCTCCCGCTCCCCGGTTCTGCCAGGTGTCTCGATGCGGTGGGTTTTCAGCATAAAGTCAATGTCTAGGGATCAGCCTCGGCTTCTTTAACATTTCCACTTCCAGACATGAAACCTGCCCACCTGCTTTCCATTATACAGGTATTAAAACCGACCGCCACGGTGTATTGCATCGAATGCACATGTGTAGACCATCTGGCAGCGCATCCAGTGCTTCCCAGGAGCACCAGCACGTTACAAGTGCATCCAGTCTTCCTGGAACGTGCTGGAGCTTCTGCCTGTCATCCCATGGCAGGCACGTGAGTCCTGCTTCAGCTGGACTGAAGTGTACCTGGAATTTCCTTGCTCTACCACGCAGCATATGCACAGTGCTCACGGCTTACACATAGGGAAAATGAGAAAGTCCTCAAAATCTGTCCGGCCCCAGTTCTGGGCTGGTAGGAGGATACTCCTGGAAAAGCCCGGTTGGATGGTAGCCCTATGGCGGCTCACGGGCCCACATCAGCTTCTACTCTGGAGATGAGACTGTTCTGCAGCTCCCATCCCAGTTTTAACTCACTTTCTGACAGATCTTGGAGGCAGCGTCCCTGGGGAGGCACAAAGGGAAGATGCTACTATTTAGTGACTCAACAAGACAGCCGTGGCACCATCTCTGTGCTGGCAGAAAGGCAAATTGAGAAGTCCACTGTGAGCGGCCTCCAGGATGCTTCTTGCACCAAACATGGATGAGTTGAGGCTTGGACGTGACAGGGGTACCGCAAACTTGCGATATCTGGGACTTTTCTACTCTGATTCAGCAGCTTGCTGAAATAGGGGGTTCAGAGCTGGAAGGGATGCTGGGTGGAGGTCTGCTTCCCCTCTCAACCTCACACAGCCATGCTGAAACTGCCCTTCAAGCTACGCCCGAGGGCCCTCAGCCTAGTTCCCCCTCTGGTCTTATGGCTGTTACTCACCTATGTTGATTTGTCCCTGTCCCTTGGCTGAAGATCCCCGTAAGGACAATCCCTATTACTATTTGTCATTCTTAGGACATTATGGTATTGCTGAACACCCCAGAAATAAAGGAGAACAGAGATGCAAGGGTTTTTCCTTAAAAACAAGCATTTACTCATGTTTGTGTCTTGCGGTGGGATGGTGTAGGCACCAACCGTCCCAAAGGTCAAAGCAACATCCCCTAAATATATGCAGCAGTGGAGATGGGGATCAACAGCTGAGCCCCCAGAGAGTGGCCCCATCCCCTCCCATCCCATCCCATCCCCTCATTCTGGCTCAGCTTCCTTTGTGAAAAGCACAAGCAAAAAGCTGGTGGAGGTCCTGACCCCTGTCCCCTCAGAGCTGCAATCCAGGGCTGTAGGGAAAAAATATCCCAACATGTTCTTGAACACAGAGTCTTTCTTCTTCCAAAAGTGCTTACTTGGTTACCAACAGTTTGTTCCCCTTGCTCAGATTATCCTTCTGGAATAAGTTATGCAGCATGAATAATGAAATAAAAGGAAAAAAAATATAAAAAAATCAGTGCCTTAGCGGCAAAGTCAGAAGAGTCCATGGAAATCACTCTCCTTTCTCCAGCCTTCATTGTCTGCACAAGTCTAGCCAGCAGGAAATGATCATATTCATACTAGCATTACTCCTTTCAAACCCAAACTAAAAATCCAGCAGTAACCAAGAGGAGGCTTTTCAGAGCAAACCCTTTGCCTGGTTCTCACCACATTCCATGTAGGAGGATGGATTTCTGCTATGCACAAGCCATTTTCAGAGCTGTCTCTCCCACGTCAGTTCACAGCACCAGAAAGTGAAAGACTTGTGTCACGGCCATGGAGAATTCAGCTCCGGGGAGTCTCATTTCCAGAGACAGATAAACAAAAAGCCACAAGACATCGGGGAAAAAATGGCTAATGACAGGAAAGTCAAAGAGGTAGATCCGTCACATTAGCAGTGAGCCCAGCGAGGGTTCATGGAGCAGAGGGTAATGACAGCAGCCTACCACAGCCTGGAGAGGACCGATTGTGAAAGTGGGGCAAAAGAAACGCGTGAGAAAGCATCTAGAAGGGCTGCGAAGCCGCAATTGTTACAGAGATGCTCTGGATTTCAGGGGCACTACTACCATCCTTGTCCAGGTTTATTCGGGGCTGTCTGCCAGAGCTAGAGATGTTTGGGGTGGAAGCAAAGGTGTAGAGGGTTAGAGAAAAGCCTTCTTGCACTGATTTCTCTGGCAGAAGGTTGCACTGACTGGCACTGGAAGCTACCGCAGGGTGATGTCAGGGTCCAAGTTGTCCCATCTTTTTACCTAAGAGGATGCTTGTTGCTAGCCTAGGCTGCATGAAGGGCCTCCATATTCCCCATGTACCTTCCTTTTCTGTCCGGGCGGGGTTAGAGGGAGAGAAAATGCATCCAGTCAGATGGATTCTCTCAACCCTTGGGGCCAAGAACAGGGCTCATTCCCTCCAGATCCGTCGTCTGATGCCGACTGCCTTGCTCTGGTTCTTGGTCCCTGGGAGCCTCTTCCAGTCCAGGAGATCTCACAAACCTGGTAAATCCAGGCGTGGGCCCAGATTACAACACCTCCTGCTCCAAGCATTGTCACTTAACTGTCACCTCCCCACCATGGTCCTTCCTGCCAGCCTGACCCTTTGCACCCTTTGACTAATTACAGCGCTTTCCGATTTCCTGTAGGGCAAACAGAGCCCGAGGTCCTTGCTGCTGATTGACCCCTCCAGTCCTTTCCCAGCTCTTCCCTGTTGGGCTTGCAGTTAAGATGCAAGGAGGAAGAGGAGAAGAAGAAGGAGAGGACTCTGCATATTCAGCACTTGACCCTGCCTTTTCCCAGGCAGAAATTCAAATGGGACCTCTCTAGGAGGGGATCTCGACATCTCCCCGGGGCATTCCTAGCTATTGTGGCTCCTCTCCTCCGCCCCAGGCGATGTGTGTTTGTAGTTACCAAATGCAAATCACATTTCCCACCCTCCTGGCTGATTCTCTCACTCCACAAGATCCTTCCCCTGTTGTTTTTTTTTTCTCACCAGCTCGTTTTGCAATGCTCTGCAGAGTTCGCAGCCCCTCCTGGCTTCACCTCCCTCTGATCCGGCCATGCACAGCCAGGTGGCTAGAGGGAAGGTATTTAAGCAATCCTCCTAATTAAGTACCTGTATCGCCTCTCCCTTTGCCTGTCTCTGGGCACAGAAACGGCAGCTATTTTGCAGCCCGGCAGCTGAAGACCCCCTTTTCTGAGGAATGCCGGTGACTAACCCTTAATTGCATTTTAAAAGAAAAACTGGAGATAGCTTTTTGGCCTTCTGCAGCTGTGACGGAAGCCTTGCAGCTGTGGCTTTACTGTCACTCTGGGAAGGCTAGATGTCAGCAGCCAGATCAAGTCAATGGCACATTAACAACTGATAATGATAGTTAACTCACTTGGTTAACTATGGGAGCATATGCTTCACCCCTGAGCATTTCAGCTTCCAGCTCCCAGGCTTGTCTGAAGCCACCTTTGACTCTCGGCTCTTATTCACTGCTAAGACAGAAACCTGGAGCACATTAAGAGGAGGGGACGGTTTACAATAAAAGCTCATGAATTGATTCCGTGACCCGGCAGAGGCTATTAAAAATGATTGAACGAATATGGAAATGAGTAATCCTACAGCTGGACTCGGGGCTGAAGGCGGCCAACTCCATTCAATGCAAACCACAAACAAAGCGAGGTGCACGCAAAGCCGCCGCAGTCTCTCAGTCACCGTGTGAGCTGCAGGAATTTGCCTGAGGATTTCCATCCCGTTTACCTGTCCTCCTTGTGCTCTGGGTTCTCCTCGGGACCTGTGTACTTAGACTCATCCTTTCTGATGACCTTTTCTGCATGACAAGGAATCTCTTCTCCCATGCAAGTGCTTGGCCAGCTTCCGTGCTAGGGGAGATGGGGGGCAATCAGAGCCCCCAGCTCTGGCTCCCGACTCCTTGCTGTTCACACACGCATGCTTGGCTGGTCCAGCCAACGTCCACAAGGATCAGAAAATAATCCTGGACTGCCTTGGTTTCCAGCTACCAGCGCTGAATCCCGGGAAGAGTGGTCAGAGTCCCAAGGAAGCAAGCAATGGAAACCTTCCAACACATTTTTCCATACGTGTGCGGTAGCTGAGGCTGACAGATACCTGTAATTAAAGGCAAACCTGGGCCGACGGGCAGCAGAAAGAGTTAAAAGTGAGCTGATGCTCAGTGTAAGGATACAGACACCCGGCTTTGTGGTCTCCTTACAGCCTTGCCTTCCCTTTGGCCAGCTGTGAAGGAGGTGGAGGAGGGAGGTTGTCCTAGGACACATGTCACAGAGAGGTACAGTAGAATACATTTATTTAAAAAACACACACCAGAATCCCACTTACATTAAGTATAAAGACTAAAGGGTCATTCTGATTTGCTAAGGGCCCTAGAGTCATGTCCTCTCTCTAGGCCAGAGTGTCAGCACACCTGGTATTAAGGGGGTGGAAGGAGTGGGCTGAAGACCTCAGTGATCTAGAAGAAGGGGCAGGAAGGACAAGCCATGATTATGCCACACGTAGAGTGGGCTTCCACCTCCAACACAAGCCCAGGGGGCAGAAGGTACAGTGCTGCTGTGGCCGTCTGGTTAATACAAGGCTTCTGGGTGCGGTTTTGCCACCCTGCCCTGTTTTGGTGGCCTCTGGGACCACTCCTGTGCCCAGGTCTGTGTGCCACGATCAGTCATAAGTCAGAGCAGCAGCAATCTCCATGCAGGTCATGGGGAGGATTAATGAGTTCTGTCTCCTGGAACAGTAACTCGTTCATCCTGTGTCCAAGCCTGGTCTTCATTTCAGATGCTGAAAGAGGCACTGGACCAGTGTTTGCCCCTGAGGAGGAACATTCAGTGGTGTTGGGCGAGCCCACAGCAGAAACCTGCCCCCAGAGGAGCTGCCCATGACCCCCTTGCCCTGCAGCCTTCTCCCAACGGGCAACTCTCTCCCTCCTTCCCATCCATCACTCCTGGCTTTCAGGCCACTGTCAGAAACCTCCTGCAAGAAGACAATGGCAGCCCAGGGTCCCCATTCACCCCTTGAGAAAAGGGCCTGCGCATGCAGAATGACAAATGGTTTGTCCCCAGCTGGAGACAGAGGGCTGGACACTCCTGATGAGCTGCAGGAGAGCAGCCCTTTTGTCTTGCTCTGAAGAGATGGAGCAGAGGTCGGCCTCCGGTCTTAGACTTCCTGGCATCTCTCAGTTTGAGGTCTTCCATGGTAATGCGAGAGTCCCAGCTTCCCGCGTAGCCCCCCTTCTTGCCGTAGCTCAGAGCATCCCTTGTGGCGGGCGTTGGGCCTCCAGCTGTGCCCTGGAGGACACCAGGGCAAGAGTCCTCCCCGCCTGCCGCGACGCTTCGGGCGTTATTTACAGACGTATCTCTCCACCTTCCGCTGACACTTCTTGCACACCACGTAGCAGCACCAGTGGTACTTGCAGTGACACCTCTCCACCACCTCCTCCGTGTAGGCGTTGTAGCCGCGGCCGCAGCACATCAGGTTGCAACCGTCGCTGCCCAGGGAGGTCTTGTTGCACTGCCTGCAGAGGAGGAGGCACAAGCGGGAGCTGAGGGAGCCTACCTGACCTCCCCATGGTGGTGGTGTCAACCACAGCTATCTGCCCTGGCCTCCTCCCGGAGCTTTATGTGCCCATAGCAGGAGGTCCTGGGCTCTGCTTGCAAACTGGGGTCGATGTCACCTCGTGTTACTGTGACAGTGTTTGAGCAGCTGTGGCTGAGGTTGAGCGCACTCTCTATCCTGCTGCCGGCAGGAATTTCCCATGGAGAAGGAAGGGCGGATGGTGAGGACCAGGAACTTCTGCTGCGAAATCTAACAAGGGTTACAAGTCACAGCCCTGAGGCAACCCTGGCTCAGCCTTCAAATGAAGCTTCCCCATCCCTCTAAAAACTCCCTCCTGCCCTGCAATTGCTCCGGAAAGGAGACATCTGGGAATCACCGCAGATTCCAAGGGCTGCTGAGCTGTTCTGGTTACTTGGCAGGCAGCACCCAAAGGCTTGCAGGGATGGGTGGTATTTCCCTTTCTGACTCCTCACTGGATGGATCCCGTCCTGAAGAGTGGAGCTGATGGACTCTCAGTGAGGGCTCTCACTTGCCTTTCCACCTGCACAGCTCTGTAGGAACGACATCTGCCTTCCTGCCTGCCCTTGGGATTTAAAGATGCAAAGATTTTGCAGCAGTCCCTGTGGCATCCCCATGCAATGGGGGGGCTGCCCACCCACACCACCTTCCCAGAGCACGCTCTCAAACCCAGTGGTACGGACACTCGTGAAATGGGAGACTCAGTTGGAAAGTATTTGCAGCAGTTTCTTACCTGTCCTGTGTCCCCAGAGACCCCAGGTGGAGATTCGGTGTGCAGTAGTCGGGAGAGTTGATGAGATAAACCAGATCCGTCTCTTTCACTGGCCTGACGTCCATTTCTTTAGGTATCAGCTGCTTCCTGGACCCTACGAGCCGGTGGGTCACCTTGATGGCTGCCAGGTACTTGGACTTGAGGTCAGAGGCAATTTCATCCAGGTTGGGCAGTCCCTTCCAACAGGTCTTCACCGAACAGGAGCCTGAAACACCATGGCATTTACACTTGGTATCCAGAGAGTCACTCAGCACCTGCAGAGGACAGGAAAAGAGATGAATTTCCTTCTGCTTTCTCCTGTACCCACCCTACTGATTGATTTGCAAGAGCATCCCTGGGAAGTCTCAAGAGATGAAAGAGCTCAGCTGCTTACTGCCACCTTTAAATGAATAGAATAGGGCAATCAAGGCCTCAGCCCTGCTTCGTTCCCCTTGTGATAAGAACCTGACCCTTGGGGAACTCCCTGCTGGAGCTTCCAGTGGGGCTGGTGGCTTCTCAAGCCAACATGCGGGGACGCAGAATGGCCACATGCTCACCTGGGGAGTGCCTGAAAGCACAAACCCCCGCAGTTCTGGGCAGGGCTGGGGGGCTCAGCTGGAGTAGGGCAGGACAGATCTCTGCTCCCATGAGAGGGCTGGAAAGAAATACTGGGAGTACTGGTGTGAAGTGGCAAAATATCTTGCCCTAGTTGTGGAAATGGTGCAGAGATGTTTTGGGGGGGGCAAATAGCAGTGGGGGGTGTCTCTGCAAACACATGTGACTCCATTTTAACCATTTAGTGGCCTCCTGACTTTAAGAACAGGATCCCAACAGCCTGGCCGGAGTCTAATGCCTTACATTAGGCACCTCTGCCCCCCAGGTAAGGTGACATCCCTGGTGGGCACCATACCCACCTGCCTGCCCACCACATTGTTATGCAGATTCATGGCCTTGAGGGCTTTCGTCCCCAGCTTGCTGGATTTTAAGGGACCGTCAGCAAAAGCGGTGCCGAGCTGGAGGCCGTAGCGCAGGTTGTCCCCGCAGCCACCCCATCTGAAGTCCGGCCCGGGGACCTCGGAGGGGACGGAGCCACAGGAGCAGAGAGGGAGCTCTCCCGAGGTACAGGCTTGGGCGATGGAGTGCGTGACGGCGGCGGCGGCCAGGGCATAGACAAAGGCGGATTCCCGGGTTCCTGGGAAGAAGAGGGGGAGATGTCCTTCCTCCCTGCCCAGCCAAACACTCCTCTCACACACCTCACAATGCAAATGAGGGTGGGGATTTTTTTTTTTCCTTGCAACAGGACAAACCCAAGGCCCAGCATTTTTCGTGCTGCCTTTTTAACCTTTGCCACCCCTTATATTACACTGTCAGTAAACATCTTGTCTCCTCACCTCTCTCCCCCCCCGCCTTTTTTTTTTTTGGAGCCTCTAGCAGCTGGTAGGAATTTGCTTGGAATGGAAGTTACAGTCTGTCATCTCCTGCAGATCTGAGTTGCGTAGGATTAACACCAGTGTAATGGCAGCAAGAACTGACACCCACCAACTGAACAGCAACTGTTTACATTAAAGCACTGCCTGCCTGGGAAGCTACGTGGGGCAGAAAGAGGATGAAACGCAGCGGATGAAGCATCCTTTACCTTTCAGCAGGTCCGGGCCGAACCTGGGGGCACGTTGGACGGAGGAGCAGTTCCACCTCATGTCTGCGAAGGTCTTCTGGCAGACGCTCTTGGTCCGGCCGGCGGCCCGGACGATGCTGTGCATCACCTCCAGGTTCCTACGGCACATCTGGAACTGGTCGGGCACCAGCCCGGCGAGCAGCCGGCAGTGGTGGCTTTCATTCCAGGCCACCCCCTTGCCGCTCTCCGTCAGCCCCCTGTGGGGAGAAGAGGGGTGTCAGCGATACGGGAGAGGAGGGGGGGGACACCCACAGGCACCCCTCCGGGCACCCAGCCGGAGAGGGGGAGCCCCAAAAGGGATTGCGGGGAAGGTGGTGGTGGGGAGGCGGGG
>JAOXJK010000062.1:3395875-3412123 GCA_025774025.1 Xenus cinereus
ATAGCCCCAGAAAAACCCTGTTGATCCCAAGGGTCTCTTCCAACCTAAATGATTCTGTGATTCTGTGATTCTGACCCATCGTCTCAGTCAGGGCATCGGCAGCTGCTAGTGGGCTCCATAACTGCAGAGAAAGAGGGTGAACGGAAGAGGACACATGGAAGGGCTCTCAGCACGCTGTCCTCAAGCACATTTCAAAGGAATGGGGTTAAAACAACCTCTCCCCGCTGCAGGAAAGGGCATCCTCTCCGCCGCGCTCCGCTCTCCAGCCCTGCCCACGCAAACTTGAGAAACAGCCCTAAAACTGAACGCGCCCGTTAGAAAACATGTGGTCAGAGCAGGATCTAACTCAGCATGGGGCTGTCTTTAGCTTGTCAGCACCGAAAAATCCCAGTCCGTAGTCGGCATCGGGCATTCTGTTGCCTTCAGCACCCCGAAGCGCTTGGGGGCAGGAGGGACAGCCAAAGGACTTTGTCTTGACTCTGTTGCTGGGCTTTCCGGGTCAGGACTAATGAGTACAGCTAATTCCGAAATCCTGAAAACAGCATAACCAGGTTCCACAGCGATTTGCCTCTCCAGGCCGAGAAAATGAGCTGAAAGTCCAGCGGCTGTCTCACAGACAGCCCAGAGGAGAGTTTGCCTGATGCTGGGGGCAAACTGGTGTGTCCGTGTCCGTGAGCCAGCACTGGGCACGGGCAGCAGCTTCGGAAGTGCCAGGTTCATTGCAGGAACCAGATTTCAGCTGCCGGGAACGATACAGCCGGGGAAACAGTGCAGGCTTGGACAGGAGCTGGTTTGGTGTGACATTTTCCTAGCTTCCACGTGCTTGTCATAAGGTGTATTTTTTTCTGAATCTTTCCCTTCTGTAAGTAGAAAAACCAAAAGTGCAAGCTTCGCTGCTGTGCGGACCTGCAGGAACCAGGTGGGCTGATATTTTCCCACAGTGGGAGGTGACATTTGAGAGACAAGTCCAGCCGACACCAGCTTCTTTTGGAAACAGTTGAAGACTCTCCTTTGGGCTTTCGCTTTCTCCCTCTCTGTGCAACTTCCCTTCTCACTGGAAGGTGGTTTCCCTTTAGAGGAGATAACTGGGTGGCTGGTTAGCAGCCCCCCATGACCTCCCTTTGACTTGTTATCACGTGCACTAAAACTAGGACACGCAGCTTGAATTGTTGACCTCCCCAGTCTACTCCCTTGGGATGAAAAGGCCAAGGTACATTGTGCCGGAGCGATGGCCCATGAGGAAGGGTCCTGTTAGGAAAGCGCCGAGGTCACTCCCAAATCCCAAGCAGAATTACAAGGGGCTTAATTAAAGGTCAGAGAAAAAAGAGACGCTGTATTCAGTGTCCCTGGAGTCGGCTGGCTCTGATCCCATTAACCTTCCTCTCCCTCATGCCTGTGAACTGACACCAAAGGCCTCCAAAGTTACAGCAAGCTCTTGTCAGCTGAGGGATGGGTTTTTTTATTTTTTTTTCAGCAGGATTAGCAAAGATACAGGATAAAAGCAAATCGGCTGAGCTGCTCGTTGGGGCGCACAGCTTGGATGTCTCTGCAGAGGGCACGTGAAGGCCAACAAGCACCATTCCTGGATTTCTGCTTCGGAGCGGTCCAAGCAGGAAGCCTGCCCTGCTCTGGACATCCCACTGGCCGCATTGTCACCGGGTGAATATCGGCACTGTTGGGCTGGGACTCCCTGGTTTAGAACAGGAGGAGCCTTTCCTCACTGCAACCAATACTTAGAACATTGTCCCTGAGTATTTCGGGTTGGAAAATCCTTTCCCGGCTGCAGAAAGCAGAACCCCTGTTGGAGAGGACAAGGGACAACCCAAGTCTACATTCCCTGGACGCCAAACCCTGTGTTTCGGTTTCTGCCTCTAAAATGAGGATTAAGCTGGTTAAAATAACAACAATCTGCCTATTTTTATGGGATAAGATGAGACAAGAAGGTAGCCATGAGCATGCCCTCTCCCGTACCACCTTCCCAACTCCTGCAGACCAAGCATCAGGGACAACAGAGTCCTCCAGTACCCGTGGGACATCAAGGCAGGTCCCACCCCTCTGCTGCCCCATCCAGCCCCGATTATTGCCCCACAGAGGAAGATCTAAGGGCAAGTCAGACACTAACTAGCACAGTTTGTGATCCCCAGCAGTGGGATGGGTAACTCACAGCCTCCAGGGAGGTCGAGCAGAGGCATCTGGGCAGACTCCATCCATCCACAGGGGCAACGTGATCTGCTCAGCAATGAACCCACCTCCACGAGAAGGATATTCTCTGGGAGCGGGCTAAAGCCTGCCAGATGATGAAGGATCATTGGGACATGCCATGCTGTTTCAGCCTGGGCAGTCCCTAGAGCACCTTTTACTCTCTAGGCTTCCTTATGGTCCTACACACAATTCCAGCACCCTGACCACAATGCAGTTCATTTTTTTTCCTCAGTTTTCTGCAAGTCCTCAGATTTTCAACCCCACTCAGCTTCTCCCTCATCAGCCCAAAGTCTCCTCCAGCATCCCTGCAATTAAGGAAGCTGCTTATTTTGCTCCAGCGTTACCTGGGTCCTGGTGTCCCGTGTAAGATCAAACTCCCTCTGGGCCATTCGTTCCAATCCCAGGTGGCATGTGGCAGGGATGAACCTGATCCCTGAACCTGGTCCATTTCTACTGAGGGCTCTGCAATGACAGATAGCCCCTGGCATGATGGATTTTGCTTATTCACATCACAGAACCCTGAGGGTTGAGGTAGAAAAGTCCCATGAAGCAGCACCCACTGTTGGGACCAGAGGCTGGTGCTGTGTGGGACAAGGTGACAGCATCCTGGGGCCCGGCCGTATGACCAACAGCTTCATGCTGCAAGACTCCTTTAGGCCTGGGGTAAAGCTGAGGTCCTTTGTCATGAAGTTATTTGTCATGTGTGGTGAGACTGAAGTCAGACTGGTCTCATCACAGCGTCACAGTTCAGCTTTCACCTTTCTTGACTCAGCTCAGTCCTGCTGGTACTCGCTGCGCTCTGGAAGTTCCTGATATTTCTTTGACGTCCCACCTTCCCAGTCATGGCTTCTGCAGGTCCTGTTCTTACTTGGACCCGCAATCAGATATGGAGCTCACACTTCTCCCTTGTACTAGCCCAAGCGCTCCTTTCACTCTGACCCTGAGGATTTTGATCTTATGAAATCATATTCTCTCTAAGTTCCCTTTTCAGCCTTGGGGAACGGGGAAATGCCTTGGGCCCTGAGGGGGGACATTGCAGAGAAATCCGAACAGCTTCTGGAGGGATTAGGAATTTTCCGACCAGGAAAAGCTACTTTTGTCAGTGTTGGGAGGTGCCTGGGTGCTTTTCTGCGCATCATGTGCTCAGTGGGCAGAGGGAGGGCAGCGGTTCACCAAGCACGTGCAAGGCAGAAATTGCTGAGCAAAGGCAACCCCGTGTTGCAAGGCACATCTAACCAGACACCTCCTCCTTCAGACTCCAGTCAGAGGGACTGAGGGGTTCCCAGTGGCTTCCAGTCCCTCCCAGTCACAGTCGCTGCCCTGGACTCCTTTGCAGTGGGTGTCCTACATCCAGCCTGCCTGGAAGAGCTGGGTGTCACTCCAAAGTGCCCCAGTGCCACATTTCTGCTGAGGGATGAGGAGGTTTCAGTGGGAACACAGGCTCTGCTGGAGACGCTGATCCCTCTGGCGTGATTTCTAATGTTATCTCATCAGCTGCCTAGAACAGCTCAAGAAAAAGTGAGCATCAGCACAACAAGACCCTGCAGAGGACTTTGGACGAGGGGGTCAGGAAGGTCAGCAGTCCCCTAATCTGTCCTGAGCGAGACACAAAGGTGGGCAAAGTGCATCTCCAGCTCTGCACAGGTGGAGAGGAAGGTCGGGTTTGCCATCCAGGTGAAACTGCTTACCTTCTGGGTGGCCTCAGCACATACTGGTGCCTGGGAACGTTCTCCCCAAAGCAGGACTTTGCTCTCCCCCCTGTCAAACACTCTCCTCCCCGCTGTCTGTCACTGCTGGGGCATTGACACCACCAGCACCCGCTTTGGTCAGTGCAGGCTTCATGGATGTCAGGGACATCTCACCACCTGGGTGGGACATGGACCGTTGTCCTACCGCTGCCCGAGCTGTTCAATCCAAAGGTTTAGTGGGGTTAGAGTTTCCAAACCAAAATGGACCCATCCTCTGCACAAGGGGCTGACCCCTTCTCTGCTCTGCGTGGTGTCAGGCCCAGAAAGGAGAGGGGATATTGCCACCTTCTGGCCAGCGGTTTTGCTTCTAAGGGCCACCATCTCTCCTCCAGGTCCCTGGAGAACCTGCTTTGACCATGCTCCTGCTTGCTCTGTGGGTGCTGGCCACTCTCACATCGCAGCAAGTCAGTTTTTCTCCCCTATTAACCATATTGCTTTCAGGCAAACCCCTCAAGGCGTAGATGACATCTTAGTCTGGGAGCTGGAGGATCTCAGATGGGTTGCCGTAGCCAGTACATGCTGGGGTCAGATGGCAGCTGGGAAGGTGAGAGCACCTGGGATCCCAGGGGTTTTAGGAAAAGACATGCGCAACAGTCAGGAAAAGATGCTGGAGAGCAGGAATGCAGAGAGGACACATGAGAGGATGGTCTGGCAGGTGGAGGTATCTCCTCGCTTCGCAGGTGCTGGGAGCCGTGACCAGTGCTGGGACAGAGGGGCTTCGTACCACCCCAGCCCCTTCTTTTGGGATGCGAGCCGGTGCCAGCACAGGAACAGTGTCCAGTGATTTCTGACGTCAATCCCTGCTTGAGCCCACTGTCTTCTACAGAAGGCGATTTTTACCAATCCCTCTTCACAGAAAAGTTTTGCAGTGACTGAGTAGTAGGAAAGAAGAAAAAAAAACAAACAACTTCCTTTTAAAGCAAAAGCAATCCTTCGTTTGCTGTCAATTCCTCTTCTTAGCTCAATCCTTGAAACAACCATAGGGTAAGTGCTAAAAATACCCCTTCCATGTCAGGCTCTCTTTTGGGGAAGGAGGAAGGGGATTCCCAGCCCAGGAGAAAGGCTTCCCTTCCCCAGCCTGGCCAGAGAGCCACTGTGGGGAGAAAGTGCAGCCCCGCTGCTGGGGATCCACCTGCAGGCACTGAACAGAGGGAAAGGCCAGAGAGGAGCAGGGAGGAACACTGGAAAGTGTCACCCCCCCAACTGCCTGTCTGGTTTTGGCTGCCCCGGGGACACGGCGGGAGGGGAAAGCTCAAGGAATAGCTCACAGGAGGCAAGGAGAAGACCTGCTGCTGGGTCAGGGCTTACCTGCACACTGAGCTTGCTCCTGGGATTAAGCTACTTACTGGAGGAACATCAAATAGTTGTCCTGGATGGCCAAGGATTTGTGTGTCCCACTATCAGGACTCAGGCAGGGCAAAAGCAAATGCCCATGAATTGTTTGTGACCTGTGTAAGCACATGGGGAACCCCTCCCCATGTTCCATTCCAGCTTGCAAGGACTTGTGGCTTCCAGGATCAGGAGAGGCAGTGTCCTAAAAGGACCTTCCAGGGGTCAGCGTGCTCTGTGTTCCCTCAAGCCCCTGGTAACCTCGGTGCTCCCCCACCCCACACTCACCTACCAACCGACCACGTGAGGAACCACATCCTTTTGCCTGGGAGGCTGTGACAGCGCTGGGTGGTGGTGACGCAGGCGGTGGTGGCATGCTGTCATGTGGCACCGACGTCTTGGCGAGGGGGCAGCTCGTGTGGTCCAGCCAGCTCCCACCACATCCCAGAGGTTGTGGACAGGATCCCTGCTGCGGGAGGTCACCTAGGACCATCCTGTCACCTCCGGAGGATGAGGATGCTGGCGATGGCCACCCTGGGTGCCAGGTGACTGTCCTGTGGCAGAGGGCTGCTTTCCTTTAGCGAAACTGTCCTCCTTCCTCTTTCTGACGTAGCGGTGGAGTCAGTGACCTCACCACAGGACGGATACTGAGAAGCAGGCTGGGGGTGACGGGGACTTGTTCCTGCCAGGACTTGTTCCTGCCAGCTGATCTCCTCCAGAGCCACTTATGCACAGTGCTGCCTTCCAGCTTCACCTGGTACCATGGCTTCTCCTCCATCACCACGAGGCTGCTCCCCTGCATCTGCCCAGAGAATTCCCAAAGCTGGGACCACGGATGGTGGGTCTCCCTGTGCACCTCGTGGGTTCAAGCTGTAGGGAGACAGAGCAACTGGTGACACTTCACGAGCTGCTGTGACCAGGGCTGCCTGCAGCCGTGGCAGTGTCCCAGGCTCTGCAGCACACCCTGTCCCCAGGACCCTGTGACATCTGGGCTGGGGGATCCAGCTGCAGAACATGCGTCAGCATCCGCAATCCCTCCACAACATCCCCAGGCAAGTGATGCTGCGTAAAGCAGTACAGGAGAGATGCTGGGATTGCCACGCTCCTCTGGCTGAAGGTCTGCATGCTGGAGGGCCAGTGGCAGGTCCCAGCCTGGCCAGAGCGCCGCAGAGAGGAAGAAAATGCCATGAATAACACATCCGACCTCATTAACTTGGCTAGAAATAGCTGCGGGGGGAGTTTTGTTGAGTCACGCAGAAGAGGCTGTGGCAGTGAGTGATAATGGAAAGCAGCGGTGGCACAGCTCTACGAATGGGAGGGACAGGCGGGCTGATGTCCAGAGGTGACACATGGGGAGACGAGCCACTACCACAGCCTCCTGCCCCATCCCAAAGCCATGGAGAAAATGCTGCACGAGCCTGGAGAACGTAAAAGCCACCCGGCCCCGGGGAGCCAGGCTATGGTCAGAGGACAGTAGTTTACGAGATCGAGCTCATTTGGGAATATATATTGCAGCAATATCATATAAATATGCAAATCAGCATATTTAGCAGCATAAATCAGAAAAAAAGTAAATGAAATTATATCTCCAGCAGCTGTTCTGAAGCACTGAAGTGGGCTGACCTGAGCTCTTCTGGCGGGTGAAACCCAGGGCAGGAGCTGGTGGCCAGAGGGAGGAAAAGAGCGTTCTCTGCGACGATGGTTTCTCGCCTTGTGACAGCCTGAAGCACATTGTCCTGCATTATCTTGTAACAGATTTAGGGAGATTTAGGATCATCTACGCTCTGTCTAAACATGGGATGAGGGGAGATCTCCCCGCTCTGCCGGACAGAGGCGGCTCAAGGAGCAGTATCCGCCAGCCAGCGACCAGGAAACTCCTCAGCTCTTGAAGCAGATGAAGTTCTGGCTCTCATCTCCATGGAGAGAAAGGGAAAAAGGAAAGAAGAAGAAGAAAAAAATTCCTCTAAATTCAAGTTAGTTGCAGACAAGGTAATTTCCACATGAGTTAGCAGAACAGCTAGTTGGAAATTTTTGATAAAAATCTTTTTTTTCTGTGAAAAATGCAGATCCAGTGAAACGCAAAGGCTTTCCGCTGGAAAGAATGAGTTTTGCTGGATTTCTCAACTAGTTCTCTAGAAAATTTGCAAACGGTCACAATATTTCAACAACCACTATTCTTTTTTCAGACCAAAATTTATACTCCTGGTGTCTTACAGCTTGACATGAAAATGCAACTTTTTTGGCACCCTCCCTTTATTTGTTTTAACTTCAGTATCCTACAGATCTTCCACGCTCCTTTTGGATCAAGAAAAAGCCTGAGAGGCCAAGACATCCCTGGGATAAGGAAAGCATTTCCCATAAACTGTGGGAAGTTCAGGCTGCAGAGCGATACAGGACGTACCCCTCCCACTAACACCAGTCAGTCCCGCAGTGGGGTTTGTCTTTACCTCATGCTGGTTTCTGGTGGCGCCAATGTGGTGCACAGGGGCAGCATCCGGCCAGTTCGGTGTCACCTCGTTGTCCCCTGGGCCAGGACGAGCCCCGTGCTCCTCTCCTGGCCAAGCTCAACGCATGTTGCTTGTCTTGTCCCCGGGAGAAGGGGGCATTGCCCTCGGCGCTGACGTGGGTTTAGTTCTTCTTGTAGAACCCGTGAGAACACAACTTGGAATCCTGTTTTGCTTTGAATTGGGAAAGCACACACACAGAACATAAATATTACATTGATAACGTAATGACTCGACAATAAAATAAAACTAATATCGATAAAATAATAACCTGACGTGCCATTTCCCTGGCTCAGTTTCTCTACCTTCGCAACCCTTCTTCGGCCTCGGGTGTTCTCCAGCCTTTCTTGTCTTTACCATCTCCCCTTCCCCTGGGCTCTGGTGGCCTCCCTTTCCCTTGGCAAGGCCAGCATCTCCCTTCCACCTCTCTTCCCCACAAACTTTATGTGCTTTTGGGAGCCTTCCCTGCCGGGTGAAACCCGCACTGGGGTCCCTTCTATTTTCAGTACATGCTTTAGCAGATGCTCCAATGCCAGGAGAAAGCTTGGGGCATCAGCAGCCTGCTGTCCCCAGCCGCCACCGTCCCCGCAGGGGTCAGCCACCAGCTGCTGGTGACAGGGACACGACACAGCCTGCGTCAACAGCGCTGGATAAACATGGCTCGGGAGGACTCGGGAAACCCAGGGCAGCACCTGGCACCGACCGAGCTCCCGGAGGTACGTAATGTCCCCACCGGTCACCCAGCTCCGCCTGGCTCCAGCACTCCACAAAGCCTCAGAGGGAGGAGGACGCTGGTGGGAGGCGATGAAGAAGCAGCACAAAGGGCAGGACATCTTCTGGCGACCCGCACGGAAAGTACAGCCTGGGAGGGGGTTTAAATGAGGAACAGAGGCCACACAAAATGTACCAGAAACACCCACCGAAGGCAACAGCAGCATTTTGGGCGCCGGCCAAGCAGCCCCGAAGAGTGTCCCTGTAATGTCACCGAGTGCCCGGGATTGGGGAGGAGGCTAGGATGGCTTTAGGGACAGACCAAAGCCAGGCTGAGCTCACCCACCTGCCATCACGGTGCATCAGGGACACGCAGGAAAGCACATCCCTGCCCCAGGGAGCTCGGGTGCCACCGAGGACAGGGGACCCTGCCGAGAAGTGACCAAGGGGAACACTGTGCATCGTGCCCAGAGACCAGCTGGCTGTGTCTCCCTGGTGACATTAGCCGGGACCCACGGATGGAGCTGGGGAGCGCTGGGCTGGGAGAGGATGAGGGCTTGTGGTGGCAGTGGGAGGGTGGGTGGCACGTACTGGGACTTGGACAAAGGAGAGGGACCCGGGAACAGGAGGGAAAAGGGGAAGGGCACAGGAGATCCAGCAAAGAGCTGCTCTCGAGTGGGAGGTTGGGCTTCCACCAGTGGCATGGGCTGCCTGCCTGTCCCAAAGGTCCCTGCAGGGTGGTGACATGCAGTGCCAGGCTCCCCCCTGGTGCCCTGGGCACCAGCACAGCCAGTCACTCGCCATGATGAGGTGCACAGTGGCAAATCAAAGGGAAACTGAGGCAGGAGTGGAAACGGGGCCACCAAAGGCGCTGGAGGTCCCTCAGGAGCTGGATGCCCATCAAAGGCCAGGAAGCTGCAGCCCCAGTGGGGAAGGCGTATGTTTTACAGCAAAAAGGCCCTTTGCTTCACAATAAAACCACGATAAGCTTGAAAGGAAAAAAAAAAAAAAAGCAACAAACCAAAGTAAAGTAATTGGGATTTTAAGTGACTTCCAAGCCCTCCTGCTCTCACAGCCTCTGACCCAACAGGTGTCTGGACAAGTAGGTGGCCCATGCCAGCTGGGGACTTTCAAGGTGGAACCAAAGAGGTGTGAAATGTTAAAAAGTTCCTTTGCAGCCTTATTTTTATCCTTCCCCAGAGCTGGCTCCAGCCTTTCAGGTGCTCGCTGGGCTGCTGTCCCGGGGGGGTGCAGCACCACTCTGCCCTGGGAAGCTGGACATGTCACACCCAGTACAGTTGGCCGGCTGTTGTGTGCAGACCAGGAGCATCACACCACGACAAAAGCTGATGCAGCCCACCATCTCACTTAGCACCTTCTCCCGCTGCCCTCCCTAGCTGGGGGTCCCAGCCCACCCATATTAAACACTGGCTGCATGTGGACTAGGTGCTCCAAGGGTGCCAAATGTACCAAGGACCACATCTCTGCCAGCATTTACCCCCTGTGATGGAGACTGAGCTGCTGCCACCAAGTTGGGAGACCAGGCACTGAGGGTAAGAACATCCAGCACCCACCTCAAAGAGCCCGTGACCCAGCATCAGCCGGGGACAGCACGAGACTGGTTTTCTCTCATTCTCGCTGTCTCAGTGGGTGAGAAGAGGGCAGATTTCCTTCCTGCACCCACTGGGGTCATTTTAAGCCCTTTCAACTTCACAGCATCATTCAGATGACAGCTTGGCAGGAAAAGGCAGAAGAGATGGGCGTAGGATCCTGCAGAAACCTCCACTGCCAGAGCCACCAACAGGCACCATTCCCTGCCACTGCCCACTCCTCACTGGGCTGGGGAATGCCTTTGGGAGCAGGAGCAGGTATTTAACTGAGCTATTGAACCCACTTAAAAGGCAGAGAGTGACTGCTGGGAAAGCTGTGAAACACTCAGGTGGCACCAATGGAGACCACTCCCTTTCCACAAGCAGAGCGTGATGGGTTCAGGGGGAGCAAATCAATCCAACTCAGCCCAACCAGCCTTGGTTTCTTGGCCTAGGTGATGAGAATATGTGATGGCAGGGCAGAAAACTCACCCCTAGTTGCTTATAGAGCATTTAATTTCTTCCAGGGAACAAAGCAGATGGGGCCACCTGCCTTCTCGAGAAGGAGAGATGGCCCAGAGACCCCCTCTGCCCGGCCCAGAGCTCAGCACCAACCACATTCCCTTTATTGGGTCTGCAAAACACACAGGATACCAGTGAGGGGAAGGGGTTTAAAATACAATAAAATTATTAATATTAATAATAATAATTAGAGTTCTGACCGATTGCTACAGTTTCTGCTCCCCATGGCTAGGCTACACTTTGGTGACGTTATCTGCTGGCTTCGCCTCGGCTGGCTCCTCTCTCTTGGGATGGTGGGGGAAGACCCCCACCCTGTTGCTGTGGAGTCCCACGCACTCCGGTGACTTCTGCCCTTTCTTCAGAAGGCAGCAAGCCACGGAGCTGAGAAAGAAAAAGCTCAGAATGACCAAGAGCAGAGCCAGAGAGCTGGCACCCTTGGGACGTGGACAAAGCCACCGAGGACTGCTAGTTATCTTGGCTGAGAAGTTCCTGCTGTTGTCCTGGTAGGAGCAGAAGGCTTCGTCCAGGTCCTGCACACCTACGCTGGCCGCCTGCAGCATGTCCAGCCAGGCCAGTGAGCAACAGCTGAAGGGGTTTCCAGCAATGGACACGGCCTTAAGGCTATGGGACCAGCTGGCCATCGCTGGCTTTGCCAACGTCAGCAGGTTGTTATTGCGAACGTCCAAGCTTTCCAGCGGGGAGCAGAGAAGACCTGTGGGCAAAAGGCTCAAATTATTGCCTGAGATGTCCAAGACTTTGAGGGTGTCCAGGCAGGGGAGCTCTGCCTGGCTGTTGTCCATCTGGTTGCCCCTCAGAGAAAGTTTCTGCAGGGAGAACTCCAACCCCCCCAGGGCTTCCTTAGGCATGAACAAGTCCTTGTTCCCCGACAGGTCTAGGGAGAGCAGCAAAGTCTGGTTGAAGGCGTAGGGGTGCAGCCTGGTGATGTTGTTCCTGCAAAGATTCAGATGCTTCAAGTGAGGCACGTTGTAGAAGGGGGTGCAGGCGCCTCCTGGGGCTGGCACACGAGATCCACCTCCCTGATTGCTCCCTTGGTTCTCGCAAGGCTGGAGGCTGTTGGAGCCCAGATCAACCGTTTCCAGCTGAGGCAGAGAATGGAAAAACCAGCGTGGCAGCACATGGATGGCATTGCCGTGGAGGTCCAGAGAATGCACGGAGAGGGTGATCTGCTCTGGCGGTGGGGAAGAGCGGTTGCTGGGCTCCGTGCCGCCGGCGAGCAACTCCCCAACTACATCCTGGAGACAGTTCCTAGCCAAGCTGAGGTTCTGCAGAGAGCCCAGGCTGTGGAAGAAGGGAAATGGGAACAGCTGGAGCCGGTTATTGCTGAGATCCAAGTCAGCTACATGTGTCAGCCCGGCCACGGTATGCAAGGTCCTATTAAACCTCGCCATCTCCTCATAGCGCAGCATAAACTCCCCCGGATGGCGTGAGCCTGGGAGCAGGGAAGCAATAAGGTTGTTGGAGAGGTTTAAGTGTGTGAGATAATGGGCTTTGGGGAGCTCTGGAAAATAGAGGAGTCTGTTATGGCTCAAGTCGAGCACTTGAAGCAGGTAGGGCTCTGCTCCCTCCTCCGAGACGAAGAGCTCCAGGGCGTTGTGGCTGAGATTTAAAACTCGCAGCTGCGTGAGGCTGAAGCCAGAGATACAGTGGAGGGAATTCAAAGCCAAGTTCACCACCTCCAGCTCTTCCAGAGCCTCAAAAACTCCCTCCTCGATTTCCATGATGTAGTTGTTGCTGAGGTCGAGCTCGCGCAGCCGTGGCGTGCTCCAGAAGATCCCTGCTGGCAGCCTGGTCAGCTTATTGCTGGAGAGATCGAGCATCCTCAGCCTGGTGAGGTTGCTGACGTACCAGCCTGCCATGTGGCTCTCCAGATTATTCGCTGACAGGTCCAGGACCTCTATATTCCTGAGCAGATGAAAGGCTTGTCCATTAGCGAGGTAATTGCGATCCAGGTGGTTTGATCCCAGGAGAAGAGAGCGCAGCTGGGGCAGCTGAGACAGGGTTATGGCTGACATGGTTTCCAGCTGGTTGAAGCACATGTCCAGGTACTCAAGCTGCCCAAACCCTGGCATGAGGCTGCCCGACAGGTTTTGGATTAAGTTGTTGGAAAGATCAAGGTACTTAACTCCTTGGCCAAGCTCCTTTGGAAACTTGCGCAGGCCAACTCCTTTGCAAGACACCTTTGTGGGGCTCTACAGAGAGAGAGGAGAAGCCAACAACGTGAGAGGAGCTACAAACCACAGCTCCAGCCAAGCCATCTGCTGTCCAAGATGGGCATGACCAACATGGAAATGAGCACTGCTCCCCCTTCCCAAGCCTGGGATGGGAAGGGGCCAGACCACCTAAACCCACTGCTCAGAGACAAGAAGCTTGTCCCCGGGGTTAAGGTGGCTTTTCCAAGACCTTGCTGAGTTGTTTCTGTGGTGCAAGGAGAAGGCTCAGGCTCTGGCTCCACAGGCTGTCTTCCCATGCTTACCACCAAGCAAGATGGGCAAAAAAGTAGCATAAGTACTGAAGATGCAGCAGGGTGGTGGGACAAACCCTCTGGAGGGCACTGGGACAGCCCAGGGACTGGTCCAGAGCATCCCTGTCTTGTTTGGGTAGAGGAAGGGCACTGTCTTGGTGGGCTCCACCTTTCGTCTCCTTCCAAACTGGTTTCCTCTGCCAGTTTGGAGTCAGGAGCCTAGATGTGGAGAGCAGCTGGTTTCTGTCCCCCCACCCCGTGAATGTGTGGGGAGAGAAACCAGATGCTCCACGTCCAGGTTCCCGACTGCCTTGCTAAGATCCATGGCAGCTGTCTGAATCCCCATGGGACCCTGTGCTCCATCCTGCCTCTGTGTGAGCATCTTGAGTTGACACCCCAACGGCAGGGATGAATGGAAGGTGCCACCAGCACAGCAGGGACATGGGAGAAGCTGGGTGCCAGGGACCAGCTAGTGGGAGACCAGCTTGGAGAGAGGAAAGCAGAGAGAAGATTGAGGCTGGGAAGGTTAAAGAGATTGAGGCTGGAGGGAGGTGAGAACCGTGGGCAGGAGATGCACAGAGGGATGCTCGGACCCAGCGATGCTGCTGGGCCCATCCCAGCCCAGGTGCTCCTTGGAAAGCCACCTTACCTGCTGGCACAGCGTGGACCTGGGCTTCACCTCCCCGTTAGACTGGGCTCTGAGCACAGATGGGAGCAGCCAGAGCAGCAAGCATCCTCTTTCAGCCAGCCGGTGTTCAAACAAGAGCATGTTGGGCTGCAGGCACTGCCAGCCCCGTCCCACTCCTCCTGAGCTCTCGAGCAAGCTGGGCAGGAGCCGGGCTCTGTATAAATAGGCTTCAGGATGGGATGGGGGAAGGAGATAGTGCATGTGGGTGTTCGCAGCTACGGAAGTGGGAAAAGAAAGGCATAAGATTGCAGAGGGGGAAAAACAGTGTAGAAAGCCACAAGGAAGGGAAAGAGAAACGGCGGGACGGGGAGGAGGCAGGGCTGCTCAGGTGATCGGCTGGTCCTACCGCCGGAATCGAATGCCAGGAGGTAGAGGTTGAGGAAGCCAAGAGGTTTTTTTGGGGGAGTTCCCCTGCTTGGACCTGCTCTTCCTCCAGTTTCCTCTGCCCTGTGCCAGGGCCAGGCTGTGAGCTCCCACTGGGCTGCCGGTGCCCAGGACACCAGGGCTCCCCAGCCATCCCGATCAGGGGACCGAGCTCCTGGCGGCAGCCACCGGGGATCACCGTGGGACTCCCGGGGCCGTAGGTGAGCTCGCCGCAGGAAGGCAGAGCAAATTCCCCTCCCTGTGCTGCCGCAGCCCAGCCAAGGGGACTCTCCCATCACCTGCCCTTCCTCGGGGAAACAAGGGTCCCCCCCCGGGGTCTGCCACCCGTTCCCAATGGGATGTGAAAAGCTGGCATCCTCCTCCTCCTCTTCCTCCCCAGGAATCCGCTGTGTTGCAAGTGCTGGGCTCCTCGCTGCCACCTCCCCGTGTCCCTGCCAGGCCTGGGGGATGGCTGCTGGGTCACCTCCTCACCCAGGGCAGGATCCAGACGGGGACTTTCCCTGAGGCAGCTCCAGGTGGTATCGGGGTGCCCAGAGCTGCACCCCACCCACAGGGATTTTTTGGTGGTGACATCTCCACGTCCCTGTGCCACCCAGTGGTGACACGCTCCCCGGGGACACGCTTCATGGGGCGTTCGGCAAAAGGCACGCTTTTGGGTGTTTTGGCTCACTGTGGCTAATTTTGTTCCCACCCGAAGGAGCACCTCTGGGTTGCTGCATGGCTGCCCAAGGATGCGTTTGGCTGTAGTTTCAGCTGTAGAGCTGTTGCTCTGGTCCTAGAGGTGCCTGGCAGGAAAAAAAATAATTATATATATATAAAATACATAAATACATATATACAGACACACCTACACATCGGGAAGATGAAGCAACCTGTTCCAGTGGGAGGTGTCCCTGCCCATGGCCCGGGGGTTGGAACTTGATGATCTTTAAGGTCCCTTCCAACCCCAACCGTTCTATGATTCTGTGATCCTGCTGCCGTCACCCCTCGCCCTCCCGGCAGCTGGTGTGGTGGGGACCACTGTGTCACCTCCGGGATGGGCTTCAGCCTTGAGCCAGACCAGCATCACCAGTCAGCCCGGGCACACACGGCGGCGGTGACAGCAAGCCGGGCTCAGCCCAGAGGCCAGGACGAGTCTTTTAGGCTGATGCCCTCACCGTGGTGGACCTGGGCTCCGGCGGCAGCAGCCGGGGCCAGCGGCAGCTGTGAAGGAACAGCCCGCCGTTGTTTTCGGAGGTGCGGTGAGGATAGCGCATCTGTGCAGATGTGAAATCCTGCAGGCTCCGGCCACGGAAACACCGACCTCTGGATGAACCTTCGCCTCCAGCATCCCCTCGTCTCCCATCAGCAGCCCACAGCATGGAGCGCCGAAAGCAGAAGGCGGCGCAGGGGAGGAAGCGCGCCGTGCAAGTGCTCCAGCCCCCCGGCACCCCCTGGCCCCGGGGAACCCCGGCCCTCTCCTCCCTGCATCCCGAATTGCTGGGCATGGGTCTGCACGGCAGGCAGGGCCGATGAAATCAGCTGAAAAAGTCCCCAGTTTTGAGCAGGGACTTCTGCGGAGAATCCCTGGGCATTTGCATCCCAAGGCTGTGAACCCCCTCTGCAGGAGCGCCCGGCAGAGGAGCGAGAGCCGGGCAAGACGCCCTGTGAATACCGGGACTGTGCCGAAGGCAAAGCCAACCACCCAGCAGGAATGGGAAGAGGTTCGCTCCTGCAAATCACAGGGCATCCCGTGCTTCTTGCCCCTCCCAGGTCTCCAAGAGAGGTCTGTTAAAGAGAGATACCCCTGTTCCCTCCCGAGGCTTTCACGCAAGAGGTCTCCAAAGGATGGGAGGAACAAGCAACAGGACAGAGGTTCGGTAGAAGAGGGGATGAAGTCACTTGGCCAATGTCACAGCAGGGTGATAGCCGCTCGCTCCCAGCCTGGGCGTTAAGGAGGCAGAACAGTACATGGCTATCTAAGTATCACAGAATGCTATGGGGTTGGAAGGGACCTCTGGAGATCATCTAGACCAACCCCCTGCCAGAGCAGGTCCACCCAGAGCAGGTTGCACAGGAACGTGTCCAGGCGGGTTTTGAATGTCTCCAG
>JAOXJK010000062.1:3426677-3454509 GCA_025774025.1 Xenus cinereus
GCAGTTCCCTGTCCTTCTTGAACTGGGGAGCCCAGAACTGGACCCAGTGCTCCAGATGGGGCCTCCCCAGGGCAGAGTAGAGGGGCAGGATGACCTCCCTCGACCTGCTGAAGATGCTGAGATCATTTCCAGTCTGACAGTGTTCAGATCCATCTTATACAATCGAACTCCCACCCAGAGCCACATACAGCACAGAGCAGGGGTTCAGGCTCGTGCTGAGTGACAGGTGACTTCGCAAATACCTGCAGCTTGGGGCAGGCACTGTTTGCAGGTCTCCCCTGCAAGTACTGCTCTTGGTGACATTTGACACGATGAAAGCTCTCCTTGTCGGGACTGAGATGTAGCCAGAGCACAGAAGAGGCTCCAGGAAGATAAGCAGAACAGTGTGAAAGTAATACACATGCCTGAAGATGAAGGAGACCATCACAAAAACAAGGTGGCTGGAAGAGCAGCCACTGGCCAGGTGACAGAAGGCTGTTAAAAGGCCAGCTTTCTCAACCAGCCCAGCCAAACTCCTTGTATCACCTGGAGCCAATTCACTGTGACTCCAATTAGCCTTAAAACCATTTCAGCTGGGTTTTAAACCTATTTAGAGCATGGAGGGAAAGCCTGAGTGTGTAGCAAGCTGACAAAGTGTGTGCGCGTTCTGGGTGTGAGATATTGCTGCAGATTTGAAGTCTCTCCTGTCAGCCTGAGTTGCTTCCCTTTTTTCCTCGCTGGGACAGACAGGTGTCCTATTCCCTCCTACTCTCCAACCTTGAAGAAGATGCTCATCTCTCCTAAAGGGGTTTCTGTGCGTTCTGTGAAGTTTTGCAGGGATTTGATGCAACTGTCAGCTGAGCAGCAAGAGGGATAGGTGACACCTACCCTGCATGGTTCTCACTGTGAACACGTCTCTGCAGTCATGTCTGCCTATTGCTATCCTAGGCCTCTTCGCCTCTAGGCCCTTCAGAGTTGCTTTCCTGTCTCTTATGCTTAGAAAATATTTACCATCAGTGAGCATTTACAGGAGAGTGCCAATTTTCACACCATGTTTGAAGGACACTGGTTTGTTGGATCTCTGGGTTTAGGTAGCGACTGCAAGAGTAAGTCCCTAGGTGTAGCTATGAGGAAGAGGGACCACCACTGTCTCTGTGGTGAAATGACATTTTTCAGCAAGAAGTGACCCTCCAGAAGAAGGTGCTGCCGAAGAGAGGAAGCCAAGTGTCTCCTCTATGGAGCACATGGACTTCCCTGTCCTGAGGAGGACACTTGTGACCCTCACAACCTTCCCCCCGCTGCTGCTTGCTCTGTCTGCTCCTTTCTCTTTCTTCTTTTCCTCTCTCCTCAACCACACCCACTATTTAACCATTTAGGTATAAAAATAAAAAATAAAAAAACCACCCAACCCACTAGACAGAGGGTTTGCTAAAGAAGGGTAATTTTAAAAGTAAGTCTTTGAGGTCAGCGTGTAATTGTAACATTGGGACTATGTGATCCAAGACAAAAATAATCCACTGGGTATCTGGTCAAGGAGGAGAGGACGGCAGCCTGCAGTCAAGGAAGAGTGACTTACACAGGATTAATCGGACGGCAAAAGACCAGGCAAAACTACTCGCTGGCACCAGGACTAATATTTGTGTAGGACACTGCAAGATTTTCTGTCTGTAAGAGCGAGTCGGTAAGAGCTGCTGTTTGGAGTCAAAACCTCCCTTGGTCGGTAGCCTTGCCTCTGCTAGGGGCCAGCACTGGGTGCTTCCCAGGAATTTAATGGTTTTCCGCAGAAATACAGATATGATGTGAAGTATATTTATATATTTAACCTGCTCATGAGGAACACTTCTGGTTTGATCTGGAGTTTAGGGTGCTGAGGTTTTTTAGCGGTTTTCCGTTTTCAGTCCCCTGCTTCAGGTACTTTATGAAAACCTGTCTTCTTCAAAGGGCTCGTGGGGCTGCAAGCCATGCCCTTCCCTTGTGTGGTATAACGGAGGCTGCTTTCACCCCTAGAAACGTTGGATCCTTTCCTCACACTTCCTTCTCAGTTATAACTGACAGCGATAAATTATGTGGGCCAATCATATAAAGTATTTTACTGGTATTTCCTCTAGTGCATTTTAAATGAAGAAGTGAGCCTTTTAAGTGCCTGAATATCTCTGCTGTCTGCAAGTCCTGAGAGTACAATGCAAGGGGTAGGAGCACCACACCACAGTGCTGGGGTTTTTGATCATTCTGGCGGGAGACAGTGGCAGCCTCCATCACTTGGAAATAATGATGCTAATTCTCCTACTGGGGCAAAGCACTATCTGTCCACAGAGGACCATGATTTTCCTGGCTACCGAAGTGGCATGGGTAGGACACCAAGCAGCCTTTCATCTCTGTCATTCCTAAGTTAAGTGTAAGAGGAGGGGGCGAGCCTGTACATTGGTGCCAATGGCTGGGGGTATGGGGCTGTACCTGAATTGATGCCACTTGTGCTTCCATTCCAAGATGCCCAGCAATCAACTCTCCAGCCCTTCACCACAGTTCAGTATTTCCCCTTCTCAAACCACTGTGCATGAAAGGGATTTATTTTTAATCAGAGGCCAGCGCTGGTTGCAGGGGTCTTTACTTTGTGACCTTCAATTCTGTTTCTAGGAGGAGACAGTGGGTTTCGGTACCTTCTTGCTGTGGCTGCCTCTGGGTCAGCCTTTCCCAGAACAGATGCCACTGATTCAGGAGGGCTTGCTGCCTCCCCTTTATTTAAGTTCTGGTTACACAGCTCCGCCAGGATCCATTGCAGTCGTAAACCACGCTCAAGGGATGAGCAATTTGGGGTTTGGAGTCATTATGGACCAGCCCTGGAGACCTCATGCAATTGTTTTTCATCTCTTTTACACCCACAGTTTTGCCAGATTAGAGTTACTGCAGAACCCAGAGTTTCTGACTTGAATTTGAGTTGTGAAAGACACACAAAAGAAAGGAATTTGTGTTGTAAATTAGATTTCTCAGATTTCAGTGATTTGTCATGGAAATGTGGCTCAATCTATGCAGTCGTAAAAACATTTAACATGTTCAGACTCTTCTCGTGCTACGAAGTTTCCTAATGTGGCAAAGTGCAGTGACTGCAGGAGGTAAGGTAAATTTCAGATCAGCTGTGGTAAAAAAGTGACTTGGCCCCCCAGCTGGGGAAGCATGAAACTTACAAAATAAGGATTAACCTAGGAACCATTCCCCAGTCCTAGTAATCTGTGTGAAAAGACTGGATTCTTGGCTCAGGTTGTTTCCTACCCCTTCCAAAGTCTCCACGGGGTATATGCTGCCTCTTGGTGCAGCTCAGGTCAGCAGGAGAGCACCCAAGTACCTCCCCGCGTGTGTTCTGCTCCCCCAAAACGAAAACCATAATTCAGAGCTCACTCGAGGGGGGTGGTCTAAAAATAATAGGATTGAAACCAGTAAATGATGGTTTCTTAGGTTTCCCTGCCTGTGTTGTAGCCAGGGGTTGCATTTTCAGCCAGTTCCTTGCAACTATCAGAAGTCACTTAAGAAAAGTGCAGGGGATGTGAGAAGCTTCCACGTTCCCAGGACTCCAGGTGCTCAGGCTTTAAGAAAACCACTAAATGTCCTGAGATGCCTGGAGAAAGAAAGATCTGGCAATGCTGTTAGCCCCGTTTGCCACACGAACTGGAACCTCTCATTTCTCTTGTGCTTCGGTGGAGGTTAGAGATGCGCAGGCACAGTGCCGCGGGCGGTCAGTGCCTGAGCGCTTCCGAGAGCCTTTTCCTTAGTGCTGCTGCCTTTGGGCAATGTTTTCATGTTTCACCTTTTGGGCTGCTGCCATACTCAAGCTCTCGATGAATCAAGAGCTGTTACAGGACATGGCAGCACCAAAGGGATCGTGCTCAGTGTGCCAAAGAGACAGGTACTCCGGGACAGAGGAGTCAAGGACTCTACTGCCCTGCCTTGCCTTGCCTAACCCTTCTAGCCCCCAGTCAGCTGGAGAAACCACATCTCTGCATCTCTGTTTCCTTGCTGGGCATCTGTCTAGCAAGCGTGAGGGGTTTGCTCAGTGGGGCTTCTGGAAGGCAACTGATAATTTTTATCTCTGTATTTCGGAGCTCGATCGGTGCGTGAAGGAGGCTTGCATTACACGCTTGGCTGCGGCTGTATGACACTTGTTGACCCGGGAAGTTCCTCTCTTCCTTTTTGCAGGTTGAAAAAGCCACGCTAGGGCTTTTCAGCCTGGAAATGCCGGTCAAGCAAGGAGCTCTGCAAAGCCTGCTTACCACGGTTTCCCCCAAAACCGTTCTTGCTCGGCCAGAGGGTGGCTGGCTGGCTGCGGTGAGCTCTCCTGAAGCTGGGAGAGCAGCAAGGCCAGCGCTGGGCTGCTCCCAAACGCAGCCGGGTGCCCGGGTGCCCAGGCGGCAGGGGCAGTGCCAGCTCCACGCCGCCTTCCTGCTGCCAGCCCCAGCCCCACGCGCCGCCCGGGCAGGGGAGTTCGCTGCCGAGAGCGGCATTTTCCGCCTGTGCCCGACAGCATCCGTTGCCATGGCGATGCGTATTTGAGCCTGAGCCGAGCGGCATCTTCCCCGAAGTTGTGAATTGAGCTTAGCTTTATTTATTTAAAACCAACCGTAACGAGTGGTAGAAAGAGAAGAGACACGTTACAAATCCCCTTGCGCGGGCCGTAGCCAAATGAGTCAGAGGCGCTGCGGGCTTTAATCAGCCCACCTGACGTCAAACCTCTCCATCAGAGGAAAGTGCCGCCTGGAAATGTCAACATGCCCAAATGGAAAGGCCAGAAGGTAAATCTTTTCTTGTGCTCACTCACCGAGTAGGAAAGAACAATTCAAATTCAGCCAGTTCCCCAGACGCATCTTAATAGCGATCTGATCGAACCTTTTTCTCCTCCCGGTCCTCTCCCATCCCTGTCATTAGCTGCCTGGGGACAAGGCCTCTAGGTTTAAAGGATCTTTCTAATGCAGCATCAAACTCCAGATCCTGCAAGAAGGAGGTGTTACCACCGGCAGCAACAATGGGCTCTGCAGGAAAACTCCGTTGCTGGAATGAGCTCTCCCACAAAGACTGAGCCAAGGGTGCCATCATAGCGGCTCCCAGCTTGGCACGTGGGAATGCCCAGGGGTGAAAACAGCAGCTTAGCTGGGATCGACATCACTTGCAGACAGAGCGCTGGGATGAGGAAGAAAGCAGCGGGAATAAGACCGTGTTTGCCGGAGAAGGTGTCAGCCGCCTGTGGGCAGGTCAACGCCAAACCCGAGAGATGGCCCCAGCAACGGGGAACAGTCATGGGCTGTCAGGAGCACACAGGGGAGTGTCCTACTGAGAAGAAAAACCCTCCTGCATCCTTTCTAATGGAGCTCGAACTTTGGGCACCTGTGATATAGACAAGGTGAGAAGGAGCCCCCAGCTTTGGATCCAAGAAGCCGGATCTTTAGCGTATATCGTAATTAGGTGTGCAAAGGGGAGAGGGGTCAGTCAAGGACACCCGCAGCTTTATCTGCCCCTTGGAGGAACGTCAAGCTAGGAAGCCTAGGGAAGCCATCCCTTCCCAGCCCACTGGCGTTTGCCAGGGGTGACAAAGGGACACATGCAGACATCAGGGGACACGAGCCTGCAGAGAAGGAGGAAGGAAGGAAGAATGTAAGATGCAAACCGCACCGCTTAAAACCAGGGAGGCTTTCCAGTTCCTCCAAAGTGCTCCCCACACCCAGCGCTGTACAGCAGCCAACCTGGTGGGCTTCTGATCTTCCCAAATCACTTAACACTTCTGCCCCTTTTATTTTTGTCCTAAATGTAAGCATTTTGCTTCGGTGGCTGATCCTGGCAACGTGCCCCAGACATTACGCTGGGGTTGCTTTTGCTCTAGGAGATAAGTCTGTAATGAAGGTTTCCTCCGCCGTGTCTCTCTTTCCCCCTGTAGTGAAAGTCTGTAATTACCAGTGAGGGGCGAGGCAGACAGCGATGAAACAATGTCATTTGAACTGGGGGTGAGACATGCCTGAATTGCTGGGTTGTGCTTTTCTCCTCGGCAGGACTGCTTGTGGATCCGGCCCTTGCTTTTAACCCTTGGCAGGACAGGGAACGCCGCGCTGCCCCCGGACCAGACTGGCTTGGCTCTTTTGGATCAGGGCAGATCCCGTTTGCACCTAACCAAGATGTGTGCGTCCAACTTCTCCACCATGCTCGAGGGGCCAGGGGGCACAAACCGGTGGGGGTTGCCTCCTAGTTATCGTGCGGGTAACTGGGGTTTTGGAGTTGACTCTGCACAGGTCACGCAGCGTGTCAAAGCAGAGATGTTGCTGTCTCCTTGCCTCGACTCAGCTAGTCCTGTTCCAGCAGCTCTTCAGCTCCCTCCTGCACCAAAGCCGTCTGCTTCCAGCTCCTTGATGCAAGGTATCTTTTTGAGGTGAAATTCAGTCAAATGGAGTGTGCAGCTATACCGCCCATCCTTCCTGGGAGAAGGTCTGAGATGTAGGAAATGGTTAAGAGAAATGAGACAATTCAGCTCCCTCAGAATGACTCTTAAGGTTGTCTTCGGCCCCATGAAGGCTGCCTGGGTCCCTTTTGCGAGCCGGCTTTGCACCCATGCAGGCTAGAAGCCTGTTAGATGAAATAGAAATTAGTGCATGGGAAGCTGAGGCAGCCACCCCCCTCTGCTGTTCTGTAGCTTCCCCTTCACTTTCCTGAAGGGGAGGTATTTTACAGTGTCTTCAAATGCTTGCAAACTGCTGGAAGGAGATGCTGGAGTTACTCTTCCTTCACTTGTTGTCTGGTTCTCCAAGGAGACTGCCAGCAAGAAGAAAAAAAGGCAGAGCCTCTGGTCTTTCCGAGGTATGGAGCAGGGAGGGCAGATTGTGTGTGTACTAGGCACATTCTTAGCCCACCATGAATGAGTGAAAGAGTTACAAGGTGATTTTTCCCCCCCTTTATCTGTTTCTTTCAAAGCGGTGAGTTTCAGACCTCGATTTTCGTTACAGTACCTGTTTACTGTTTTGGGGCTTTGCTTTCCGAGGTAACTAATCCTGCTGCAAGCAGCTCAGCCACTATTCCCAGGAGGCTGAAGGGGTTCCATAGAGAGATATCACTATGGTCTGGCGTCTTGTACTCAAGCCTTTCCTTTCCCCAGGTCTGGCATTCCCCACTTCCCTGCCTGTCACTCCTTGATTGCAAGAGTTAGATAGATTTAGATCTATCCGAGGGCCCTAAGTTCACCTCAGAAAGTATAGTAATCGCAGCGCTGAGCTCTGTGGCTTCCCGTTCATTCCCCACATAGCATTAGGGTGCTCACTGAAACCACAGCATTCATGGGCCCTTGCCATATGCAAACATGCAATTAATACGCTCTTCACTTTCCCCTCCGCTTCCCGAGCAAGGGAGGGGGGGGGGGAGGGAAAAGCACAAGTCGTGGGGTGCATTCCCTCAGCACGGGCACACACATGTGCCTGCACCTTCCTCGGGTGCTCCAGCATGGCTCCCACCTATCTGGACTTGGTGGTTACCGATGACACGTGCCTGATTTGAAGCAGCACCAGTTCCGTGCAGGCTGCACGCAAAGCAACACGCAGAACACAACTCCCAGCTGCGGCAGCAGATGTACGAACGCTCTGGTTTCACAGGTGTCTCCCCCTTCTCTGGTTTTAGCGGGGGGCTGAGATAGACGTGATCTCCTTGCTGGCTCCCCTCCTTCTCCCTCTGCTGCTCGCTGGCGGTGGGAGCAGGTGCTCTGGGTACCTGGCACAGGCATCCGGGAGGAAGGATGAAAACGGAGCTGAAAGCTGGCTGGAGGGAAAAAGCGTGTGTGAGAGAGAGTTTAAACCAGCCACTGGAAGGAAATCAAAAGGGAGCCAGATTTCCCGGATGAGGCGGGGCCGTGGAGCAGAGGGCAAAGAAAGGCTCCAGCGGCTGCAAGTCCTTCCTCGAAAGCTACCTTTTGCTAGAGGACGTTTTGCTGGATTCCTCCCCTCCTGTCTTGACTTTTTTCATGGGTTTGGAATTCTTCTCACAAAACCTAAACGAAGAAATCACAGCCCGAGTGTTGGATACGTAACTACTCGTGCCATCGCACACGGTCTGACTCCTAAAGGACTGTCTGGGGACTGCTGTTCCTCTTTGAACAAGGTTGAAAGTCCTGTTTCCATCCTCACCTTGTTCTCGGTGGGACCTCAGGAGCAGAGGGGACCTACAACCCGGCAGTCGCTCCCTCTGGTCTGTGTTGCATAAAACAGTGAGCAAAACCACCCCCGAGCAATATACTGAGAGGTGGTTGAATCCAGAGAAAAAAATGGAGAGAAATAAAGGCAGGGCTGCTATAAAGAGCTACTGAAGGGTCAAAGTATGGAGCCTGGAGCTCCAGAAAGCCTTCGTGGCTGGGAAGATGGCTTGTGGCAGAAACCAGCTATTCCATCCATGTGAACACCAAAGCTGGAAAAATAAACAGGACGAAGAGTATCTTTCGCCAGACTTGAAGTAAAAGCTCTGCTGTGGTGGTGGTCCGAAAGAGCCAGCCTGACCCCCAGAGCAAGCAGCTCCAACAGCTGCAATCATTCCCATACCGGCTCTCCAGGCTGCAAATGAGGGCAAACCCCAGGCAGATGACCTTTTCTGTAGCCTGCATGCAGCAAACCAAAAAAATCACTGACGTAGGCAATTCACCCCACATTCCTCAAGAAACATTCATCCTCGATGAGTTTGTGAAACCTCCTGGCTCGGTCTGAGGAGGGGTGGAAACATAAGCTTTGGCTTTGCAGGCTACAAAATGGCCCGTATTGCAGTTGCACGTGCTCAAGCCCAGGGGCTGCTTCCCTTCTCTTGCACGTCTTGCTCACAACGGTGCAAGGCGAAGGCAAAGTGCGAGGTGGTACGATGAGGGACTTGCGGTTCTCCCCTCCATCATGGGTATAAAGGCAGGCAGTGGCAGCAAGACCAAGCAGGACGGAGCATGGGAGAGTGGGATCCCTTTCTTATGAGAACGGGGTTGATGATTGACTTCTCGGCACTGATAAAATGAGCTTGGTCATCCACGTGCGTTTGCAGTATCAAACGTTGTGAGGCCGGGAGGACTTATCTGCTGTCAGTTTGAGGCTCGTTCAGTCTAAACATGCTTGGTTGCTTTTTTTCGGTCTCTTTTTCCTGCTGCGATCAGATTGCAAATAAATCTAAATATAACATCAGAGAAAATAAGGCTGAAAAGGCACTTCAGCAGCCGTGTGATTCGGCCCCTGCCCCTGGGGTGCCTCCTGATAAGCCGTATCTGTGTCTGAGGAGACGGCTGCAGAACTTGGTTTTAAAGATGGTCCCCATCTTTGGTGAGGGTGACGTTGCCACTTCGCAGGCCCCTCATCTGGCTGCTTGTCCCCTCCAGTGTGGCAGCGGAGAGCAATTCTTGCCTTTCTATTTCCTGCAGCGCTTCGAACGCCAGAAGACTGTTGGCGTGAGAGTCTTCTCTTTAGACCAAAGAAGCCCGATTCCCTAAGTCCCTTTTTAGGGTCCCCTTTTTCTCCAGTCATGGCCACTGCCCTCCTCTGGACCCAGCCCGGCCGGTCCCCATCTTGCTTGCAGGGGTGGCACCCCAGGTGGGCACGGCGTTTTGGCTGAACACCGTGTTCTGCACTGGTCCTCTGCGGAGCAGAAGGGGAACTTCCCGTCTTAAAAGGTTTTGTAGGAGGGTTCCCACACTTATATCCCAGCGTGGCATTTGCCTTTTTCACAGCCGCGCGACGCTGCTAACACTGCTGAGGGGCTGCAAGCACTGTAGTGGCCAGCCTGTCCTTTGCCCCCTCGCTGCGGGCACCCCCCTGCCAGCTGCGGCAGCCTGTCGGAGTCTTTCTCAATTGCAATCACCTGCCCTCGCCCCATCAACACACTTTCCCTGTCCTCGGGTCCCTTTTGCAGCACAAAACTGCTCACCTGGGGAAACACCTCTCCTTTTTGGCTCCAGAGGGTCAGCAGCGACGCTCTCTGAACACGGGGGTAACGTTTGCATTGCCCGTAACGCAGTGCACTCGCGTCCAACGTGGGGAAAATGTCCGTTTCAAAGCTCTGCACAGATCCTAGGGATGGGGGTCCCTATCAGAGCTCTCCCACGATGGGACAGAGCAGCTTTGCAGAGCAATACTAAAAAAGGGAGGTTTGTTACAACCCTTCTTCCTGCAGAGGTGCAGCAGCAATAGACAGAGGAGCTGAGGCCGGGGCAGTTATGTTCGGTACTAAAAGTCTTAAGTAGGTTCTCAGAGCAGGCAATTTTGGTTTTTTGGGTTTTTTTTCAAGCTATTCTAATCTTCCAAACGGGCTTCACAATCCCTACCTGCATGTGCCGAAGCATTTTTCCTTCAGAGCGCAGACAAACAAGTGCAGGCTTTACTTTGCTCGACCTTTTCTGATGGCACTGCCACCCGTGCTGTGCAAACAGTCCTCTGGAGCTGACACCACCTCAGCTTCCTCAGCCTGGCGCTGAGGATAAATACAGTGTGTGTCCTGAGAAGAGGCCTCCTTGTGTTAACTTGGGCGAGGCACTGAACCAGAAAACTCTTGGTTCCATCGGTGAGCCTCGGCGGTCAGGGAAGCCATATCCGTGTTCGGTTGGGCGGCGGGTGGTGGAAGCTGCCCCCGTGGTGGCTCTGCCCCTGCTCTGAGAGGCTGAAGGAGCTGGGGTTGTTCAGCCTGGAGAAGAGGAGGCTGAGGGGAGACCTTATTGCTCTCTACAACGACCTGAAGGGAGGCTGTAGAGAGGTGGGGGTTGGTCTCTTCTCCCAAGTCACAGGCGACAGGACAAGAGGAAATGGCCTCAAGTTGCTCCAGGGGAGGTTCAGGTTGTATATTAGGAAACATTTTTACACTGGAAGGGTTATTAAGCATTGGAATGGGCTGCCCAGGGAGGTGGTTGAGGCACCATCCCTGGAGGTTTTTAAAAGACATAGTGCTTAGTGATATGGTTTAGTGATGGTTTTTTATCAGAGTTAGGTTGATGGTTGGACTAGATGATCTTAAAGGTCCCTTCCAACCCAGACAATTCTATGATCCTATAATTCTATGAAAGCAGCTCAGATCTTTGACTTGCTCAAGTTCCTGGGAGCAAGTAAGTGTATGTCCGTAAGCGTTCCCCAGCAGCCCTACACAAACACGGAGGGCATCAGACACCCCATGGAAACACAGGGCTGCCTCCCCCATAACCCAAGTCAAAACAACTCGTCAAGATGCATTTAAAAAAATTACCCGTTGCAAACAGCTTGAGGAACACAAGCAAGTCAGACAAAATACCCAGTGGGCTGACCAGCGCTCAGAACCGACACATAAAATAATACTTCCAAGGTTAATACACAACCAGAAGTGAGATGCCGAGCTGATCTACGATGACTTTTGTGGGTCTGAAGGAGACCCCAACCTTCAGGAAGATGTGTGGCAGGACAGCGAGGAAAGGTAAAGCTGTTTTGGCAGAGATGGCCTGGCAAACAGCAAGTGGCTCCTGATAGCTGGTATGTGACTCAACTCCACTCAACTATTTAATTACAGCATCTTCAGAATGGCTTCTACACAATGTAGTTAACTTCCTCTATCTTTTAAGGATGCTTTCAGGAGCTCCCCCACCACCGCTGGGTCACACCGACCTGCCACGGCCACGCGGGAGCAGGAGAACAACCACGTTAATCCCTGCCCTTCCTGGAGAGGGAACCTGTTGTTGGTTTCTCCTTCAGTTGGCTAAAGAGAATTCACAGCCAGGCAACGCAGGCACAGAAAGAAAAATTAAATTAAAACTCAAACTTACCCTTTTTCTTGTTTTTAACTGAACTTGGACCTATGAAGGAAAAAAAAAAAAGAAAACTCATTAAATTCAGTGAGCGTTTAATCTTAGAAAATCCCCACTGCCACCAACACCCACCGACCCAGAGGGTGTCTCTCTAGAGCTGGAACAAAATGAGCAACAAAACCAGTACGCCAAGGATGATGAACCTTCTGTTTTCTACAAAAAACTTCTGTGGAGGTGTAATGATTCCACTGGGACCCTGATCTGCTCTACCCTCTCCCAAACTAGCAGCCCATGGCCGGTACAACACGAGTGAGTTTTGGTGGGCAGCTCTCCCTGTTATTGCAAAGATGAGTTCAACCATCTGCACGCGGCCAACGGCAAAGCTCAGGTGACAAGATGCTCTTCAACCTTGAGCCAGAGCCTTAATCTCAGGGACCAGCTTAGTTCCAGCTCTGCTGAGCATCGCTCAGAGTTTTGCCCTACGTATCCCCTGAAGCTGCTGACAAACATACTCCAAAAAGTATATCCATACGTCAAACCTTCAGAGACCAGAAATCCTGAGGCTCAACACAAGCCATTTAAAAATACAATCCCTACACAGCGGGTTATTTTTCAAGGGGACAACGGATGCATTTGTGGTCTATGCATCTACGTGAAATTTCTCTGTTCGCTTGAAATCACCAAGCTTAACATTTAAAGCTAACATATTTTACTTCCCGATGAAGACAGGTTGGAACAAAGTTTACGTGACTCAGCTCTCAGCTGAAAGCAGTATCCCAAATACTTGCAAGCCAAGTTATTTAAAAATAATAATAAAATACTAAAAAAAAAAAAACCCAAACCAAAAGCAAAGAATTAGCATGAACTGGCATATTTAAACAATGGGAATACAAGCCTCCCCAGCAAGAAGTGAAAATATTTACAGTGAGGCTGAGAAACTGCATGACTTTTTGAGCAGAGGCTGAAGTGTGAAACATGTTCCATTGCTTCCTCAAAAATTAATCAGGGATGAGAATGAACTGCAAAAATCCCCTAATATTCCCTCGCCATTCATCAGTGAAATCCCTCTAAAAGCTGGGTTTAAACGCACATCGAAGACTGAAGTCACTGTTAACTGAGATGCACTTTTAACAAAGGGAAGGTAATGAGGTTGATTCGAGTAAGCACTGCAGAGAAAGACAAATTAGCAATTAGTACAGGAGTCCCACATTCCCATGGCTTCTTAGAGGAAAGATGAGAGGACCATAGAAATACCCAGTAACCCCACTGATACCGTTGCAACAGGAACATCAATTTGCCTACATGATGCTGTTGGACCATGGGAAAATTATGGTATTATCTCATTATTTCTGATAATTTACTGTTTGTTTTTTTGAAATAATCCATATATTCAAAGTATTAAAACACATAGATAGGACAAGATGTAGGTTTCTAACAGTGCCAGTCCCAGTATCTTGCCAGGGAGCAACACTGAAGCCAACCAGAAGGTCCATCACCAGCAGATGAACTGCAAAAACTTTTACGTTTCGCAAAAACCAGGCTCTTCTTTTTGCATTTTCTGTGCTCCTGCGACGTGGAACGAGCCGCGATCTCACCATCAATCTCCACCACCCCTCATCTTAGGCACCAGTGAGTTAATAACATTTTCAGTGAGGAGAAACAAAATTGTCTGGGGGACATCATTTTAAAAAAAACCCAACCCAACCCAGCAAGCAAAACACGAGTACTGTGTATGTGTCTCCCCAGACCTCGGAGTCACGAGAGTTTATTTCATGTTATATATATCACACCATTAGCGCTATAACCAGAGTGAAAGTACAAATAGCTGCGGCGAGCCAAACACATTTGAAATGGATGGAACCAATTAGCTTCAAAGATGAATGGGAGGAATGAGAACCACATGTGATGTCAATGTTCACAGTCTATATTACAACACACGCATCTGTTCCAGGCACGGCAGAGAGAGATGTTACGGCTGTGCAAGTGAATCTTTCGACAAACACAAAAAATACTTCTGACATGAAAAAAAACACAATATTATTAGCCTTGGAAGCTTCTGAGTCGCTGGGGTTTGCATCTGTTCGTCTCCCAATAGGAGGGGGTGGATAATTTAATTGTAGCAGGGAGCCGTAAGGTTCATCCAACACACCAGAAGACAGAATTTTCCTCATTTTTGCTCAAAACAGTAAATGCATTGGATATTTCTCAGTTTAGTCTAAAACGGTAACAAAGTCTTGTACTGAGTTTGGGAAGCAGAGTTCCATCAAAACAACAGATCTACATTCCCTTCAACATGAAAGGTGCTGAGGCACAAGGGTTGAATGCTTCACTTGATATCTGCTGGCCCAACATGTGTCTGCAGAGAAGAAAAAGCCCCAAACCTTTCTCCCATGCTTTTCTGAGGCCACAACTCAATATTTAAGCAATAGAGCCCGTTAGATGCTGCTGTGGTTGAATGCGTTATGACCCGCTGGTTATCTGTTAGTTGATGGAGCAGGTTAAATACCTACTAGTTAGGCAAGTGTTAAGTCTTTCTTAGAGTCTTCTCCTCTAAGAGAAGGAGAAGGTCAATCCCACCTCACCATTCCAGCCCTCCTGCAGAAAGGCTTCTGCTCTCAAAGCCCTTCCCACTACCCATGTTTATTTAGTGTTGTTTTATGGAGGCCATTAGATGACTTGATTCCCAGGAAGGTCTATGAGAAGGTACTTTTTTCACTCCAAGATGCAGACTACAGGCATATGCATTATGTTCCTCTACAGTGTCAAAAGCATTATAAAAAAAACAAGTTACAGGATACCTACTGCTGCTGTGGAGTCCACAAACCCTGCCATCTTCTTGTAGAAGAAAATTGGTTTGACTTGGAAGAATTCTCCACCACTCAACGCCGTCTGCTACCGCTCTCATCTCTGCTTTCAGGCGCTTCGCTGCAGTGCGTGAGAGGATTTACCCCAGTGGTAATCCCGGTGGGATCTGAGGGTAACCCAACCGGTCAGCTCTTCCCCAGCACCTCTTTTCCCTTCTTTATAAAAATAACCTGGAGTTTGCTTTTCTGCAGTTTTCTGGCATTACCTCCGTTCCTCGTGAATTCCTTGAGGTATCTGTTACGACCTTACTGGAGATCAAGCTCGCGGTCTTGGCTGTTGGTATTAAACACGACAGCTACCCAAGCACAGCTATTTTTCTCCGTATGTGCTCGCGCTCGGCTTTTGTACTTCTTTCCTACTAATCCCACCTATCTCCCACCTCTTTTCCACATGCTGTCTGCTCGTGTTTGAGGTCAAACCAGACCCCAGACCTAGGGAAGTCCATCCCCTTCTACATTTCCTGTCTTTCATCTGAAATTAAATTTATGCTTATGCTCTAACCCACCCTTGATGGAGCTGTCAGCTCTATTCAACTCCTCATTTTAGCTTTGCTTTGCAGAGGAAGGAAAGTTGACAAGAACTGTTAATACAGAAGAGGACCAGGATATCAGAGAGGACAGGCTGGATGGCTTTGAAGGATACAGTAATAAGCATGGAATGAGATTCAGTCATACAAAATGCATAGTCCTATAAATTATATATAGAGAGAGGGAATAATAAACCGTTCTGCTGGATGGTGGAGCTCCTCAGATGGAGCTGCGGAGGACAACTTCTGCACGCACTGAGCTGCTGTTTCACAGCCAGGAAAGGCAGAAATACAAACCTAAAACAGATCAGTGGAAATACCTCCAGCAGAAACGGGGCAATAGATGCCACTCAGCAGTGGGGTGGTGAAAATCCTGGGAGTAATGCAGTCAATCCTCACCATCTACATCCAGAAAGGTTAATTGTAATGAGAACAATTTCACAGAAGGGCTCCTGGGAAGGTCAAGAAGTGGTCAAGCAGAGCTTGCCTGGTTGGCCATCAATGCCGGGAAAGGGATGAGAGCACCGCTGGGAAAGGCTACGGTGATGGGAATGGAGAGAGAAGACCTGTTAGGGCTTGAAGAACATCGCTGCCACATCCTCACATGTGTGAATAGCTCCCAAAAACCATTAAGCTGGGAATGAGGTGGCTTCTTCTAACCTCCAGAAGGAGGAGCACAGGTTTGGAGGGGGTCTTCTGGCTCAGACTGAGCCCTCCAGCATCACGGGTCATCGCTTAAAAAAGTCTCTCGTGAGTTCATCAGTCCCTTTGGAAAGTGGTGAGGTTATTTTTCACCTAACTACTCAAGCCATAGCCGCTAAGCTATGAAGCAGGCTGCTGGCCTGACTTGAAACGTTTAAGCTCGCTACCTGATCCTCTTCTAAAATTTATCATCTCTTTCATTGGATTTCCTTTAGGAAAAGCCCACCGACTCTTGCCATAATAACTCAGGCCAGCTCTATCATCTGCCAGCTGAGTTCTCCATCACAGGATGGGATTTCTCCAGCAAAGGTGTTGGAGTAGCAACACCATGGGCTGGGCTTTTGAAGACCCTGGCTTTGAACAACACTCGAAGACCTAGACGTCTTCAAAAGCTTATTTTCCACATCTGTTGGGATAATAAAAGGGAACGATAACAGAAAAGGAGGGAATATAAAACGAGCAAGAGTGGTAAACATCGAGGGAGAGGTACAAGCAGGAAAATACAGCTCTATATGATGACCAAACAGCCACCCTGGAAGCCTTCTGTCCACAGAGCCATCCAGTTGGGCATCCGCAAGGGGAAGCCTCCAAGCAATGCCAAGCCACTTCTTCTAGCAGAAGCGCCGTGGCCACGGGTTTTAGCAATGAGCCAGTTCAGATGCGAGCATCTCACTGAAGCTGAAGAAAATATTTGCAATAGATGAGTTTTTTTGTTGTGTAAAACCGCAGCTGTGGCCCAGCCAGCAGCAGGAGACATCTAACCGTGCTTCAGGGAGCAGGTTCTAGCCCCCAGCTCCCGCAGCCCCAGCATCTGCTGGATCGTTTCCAAGGGCTGCAGAAAAAAAAAACCCAACCAGATGGTGATGCAACTCGAGGATATTACAGATGACATGTTTTCTCTTATAAAGATTAATAGAGTTTACTCCCCCCTCCCCCCCAGCCCCGCCCCAATTTTTCCTTCTGCACGCTACACACTGCTATGATTTACTATAAATACAAAAATATCAAAAACTTCTTTAGGACATATGCTGATATAAATAGTATATTAAAAAAACCCTGCGTTCCCTTATTAGTTATGTGTGTGGATTAACAAGAAATACTTCAAATTCCTGCAAAACAGTTCAAACTGGTTTTATTGACGGGAACAGATCTTTGTAATTACGCTTTTTTAAAAATAAAACCTGTAAAAGGCTGACCATTCTAGAAATCAGTCCAAAAAAGGAGGACTACCTAGGAAGGCTGCTGAACTTCCTAAAATTCTCAGTTGCCAAGAGCAGAACAAAGTCAACAAGTGCCACTACCATATTCTAACAGCATCCACATTCAATCCAGAACAAAGATGTCTACTAATATCTTCAAGGTGTTCAACCATGTTCGCCAAGGCACCAGCAACCACCGTGACCTCTGTAGGCTGTGTCAACCCATTTTCAGCATTCGCTGCCTGCTCCTAGGATTATTAAGGTATCCCTTTTCTATTTTCTTAGCACTAAATTCCTATGGTGTATCATCAATATTCTCACCTAAGCACGGCTCTGGTCTGGGGAATACGTAAGACCAGATAATACAACTGAGCCTTCTCCATATTGCCGTCACCACTCTGCCCCCGAGAGATGCGGAGATGGAGGTGATGAGAAGTTATCCTCATCCCAGGTTACAAGCACAATCAGAGGCAAAACCGTGATGATTAATGAGATATTAGCATCCTCCAGAAACACCACATCACTTCTCATTCATCCATAAAATAAGCATAAGGTGACCTGAAACCATTAAATCTACAGCTACTTTCAAGGTGAACATCTAATTTTGAAGATGAAAACAAAAGCGGGGAGCTCTATGTGACTTATCTATTATACACGTTTTCAAAACATGTATAATAAAAAATCTTTGTGAACTGAAAAAAAAATATAAAATGCATCTTTTTCTTTGAAGTATGAGCTTCTGGGTGTAGTTGGAAGAAGAATGTTAGACTTAATGACCACTGTTCTCAACGGCTATGGAAATTTGTGTACAGTATTTTTCTAAACCCTGCGAACCATCTGGTTTAGCAAAGACACCACTTGCTAAATCTCAGACAAAGCTCTGAATACTGCCCAAAATCCACCAGTAACTTCTGGAGAATAGATAGCTAACAGATTTTTAAATGAGTTCCTGGACATTAGTTGGGATACCATTATTAATGGAGTTATTGAAACAAGCAAGGGTGCTGCCCAAAATTCAGCTATTCTCCATTTGCATGCAGGGATTTTTTTTTTTCTTCAAGGATCCTGGATTCTCAGTAAACACAATGCACAAAGGGAAGAGAAGAACCAGAAGTTGAGCATGACATCCAGGCTCTGCGGTGGAGCAGACGAGTGTCCCAGGACTCAAGTCCTGCTAAACCCTCAGGTTACCAGCCAACCCAGCAATGCAGTTTGTCTCCATCTCTCATAGAAAGCCCTGACCACCAAGTGCCCTCCGTCTGTGAAAGCTTCCACCTCTCCAGGAATTTCTCTGCCACTTGGGGCTTCCTAAAAAAGAGGGGCAAAGCAGCTATTAAAATGTTACCGTTCCTGACCCATGCCTGGGAATTAACCAGCCCTGTCAACTTTCACAGACATTAAGACCAGAAGGAACCATTATGATGATCAAATATTAAAGAAATACAACTCATTAAGCCCCCCATCAATCCCTCTACCTCTATTTAACCAATACTAAAGGTGGGAGAGGCAGAAAGAAAAGCCCAAGTGTTACTTGAGATTTCAACTGATGAAGAAACTACTACCTTTTTTGATATGTTGTCTCAATGAATAAGAAAAAACCTCCATTTTAGTCAAACCTCCAAAACTCAGTTGTTACAGAACTGGTGCAACGATATCTACTTCATTCACAGGGGTTTGAGATATGTAAGGCTTTTCAAATATTTTTAAGTGCAGCGTTATTAATGCCAGACTATGGTGGAGCTCCCAAACACATGCTTAATCTAGAACATGTGGTTTGGGGGGAGGTTTGGAACCAATATGTTTTCAACATTTTCAGGAAATTTGGTCTATCCAGATGAAAGCTTCTTGGACCCTACTGAAATATCAGTCAATGATACAAATACTGAAACAAGATTAATTTTTTCCCCTTCCCTGAAAAAGAAAGTGCTGTTTCACCAATTCCAGAGGAAAAGGCAACAGATCTTGAAGAGCAGCTTTGGTATTATTACTCCATAATATTTAGAAAACACGATAAATTATAGAACTAGGAAAATTTCCCAGGAGTAAAACACATCGTGAGCTACTCAAGGGTTCTGGCATGCCTGGCCAAGGTGTTTTTTTGAGGGGTGGGGTGAAGAAGGCAGGTTTTCCGCTAAGTGTGCAGGAAAGATGCTGCCTGCAATTACAGGCGGAATGGCTGAATCCAAGTTAGGGATGCAATGTTCCTGGTACAAGGCTAATACTAATTTCAATAAATCAGAATAAAGTGAATATATTACATAACAGAATGGGGAGCTCATTATACAACATGGGGGAAGGATGAAACAGTGGGGCTTGATATATTGGTATGTAAGGCAAAGCCCAAGGCCATTCAGCTTTTCCTCAACCACTATTGTTGCTTCTCTCTCTGCTTCTGTTTCAATTTTGTTTCAAACTCTTCAAAATTCATGTGTGAACACAGTCACTCTTAATTGTCTTTTTCTGGTTACATCTTGAATTGAGATGCTCCACGATGGCATCCCATAAAACAGCGTTCCCTCCTTGTCCTTCATCTAACAGCATCTTCCTCCCTCAGCAGTACCAGGTCATGCCTGGAGGACATCCCAGCCCCGCTGCTCTACCTTCAGCGCACTTAAAACTCTGTGCACAGTAGAAACAAAAGCCCTTAAATTTCAGGAATCTTTGCTTAGCGGGCAGCCCTGTCATATTCTGGAGTTATAGGCTGCTAAGTCCCCAAGGCTGGCTTGGAGCCAGTTTATTGCTGACACTTCTTCTGATACCCCACCCCTGCGCTGAATTCAACTGCCTAACGCTCAAAGCCAGTCTCCTCCAGCCTGAGAGATCAAGAAGAGTTTGCAGCTCATCTTGGACTCTTTTGAGGCACTCCCTTGGCTACATCCACTTTTTGAGGCTATTCTTCTTCTTCTTTAAGGACTTTTCCCATGTCTCCATATGTCTCCAGGGTAAGCATCCTGCACTGAGGTCTTCCCCGACACTTCTGGGACGCTATGCTGCTTGGCCAGAGGGTCTGAGAAGAGCTTGTGAATCAACACCAAAGGCTGAGAATCATTTCTCTTGCGGTGAGTTAGGTATGAGAGCGGCTTTCTGCTGCCTCACTGCTCTTCTCCTCCAAGCAATCCGTCAAAGGACAAGCCTACATCCATGTGTCATCCAGATGATCAGATGCTGCTCCAGGAGCTCCATGGATCAGTAGCCTGCTCCCTCCCTATTCCTCTGATCCCATACACCAGACCCCAGTTCAAGCCTATCGGTCTGAAAACAAATGGAGAGAAGTCACAGCTCACCCCTGCCCCATCTCCCGAGTCCCCGCAGTGACTCTAGATGCCAGAGAGCCACAATCTCTCTTCCTCAGACAGCTTCAGACGATGTAAGATCTCATCACGTAACAGGTTTTTTTCTTGTTGCCATTGTTTCTTTTCTCCTGCCAATATTCAGAGATATTTTTGCCTGGTTTGACAATTAAAAAACAGGACTCGTCACATCAGGGAATAACTTGGTCAAGCTCATAAGGAAAGGGAGGACAGTTAAACGCAAAACTGAAGAAATACTGGCCAACAGTGACAGTAGATTGTGAGGTACTTAATACTGATCTTTAACCATATTAAAGAGAAAAAAGTCTTTAGTTACCGCAGTTCAGGATGATCAGAAGTGAAGTGCAAGCAATAGAGACAGACCCGAGAGACCATCATTCAGCAACCTCTTTCACTGGTCCAGGTAAAGGTACCTTGTCGAGCAACCACCTCCTGCCTCAGCTGGAGAGGGGGAAGGTGTAGAATGAGTGTGATTGCTCTTATGCCTTTACCAGGTTTTTCCACCTTAAAAAGGACAGTGTGACTTGTAGGTCGTCAGCTGCTGTTTGATGGGACCTGTACTGGAGCATGTAGAGAATCACCAGCCCTGGGTGCCTCTTAAAGGCTTTTTGGCATGAAGAACAACACAGGTGCAGGGTCTTAGAAGAACCGGTCTGGAACAGCAACCGTCCCTGAGGAGTCTCCTTCTTCTGCTATTGTCACTTCTATCATGGTATTGGTCCTGCTTTGGGGGAAAGGGCTGGATCCAGAGGTTCCCCTCCACCCTATATGACTCCACGATCTCAGCTCTGCTTCTCCAACAGCCAGAGCTCTGCTGAAAACCACTGCTCATTGCTTTCTTGAGTACAACAGAGATACCCTTACTCACTGCAACAGGAATTGCCATCACTTGATATGACATAAAGGACAACCAAGTTGACTTATGTCCTCAATCCCATCCAGATCCACTTTGGGCTCGGGAGCAAGGTACCAGGACAGCCCAGTGATACCATGAAGGCTTTATAAAAAAAAACAACAAAACACCCTCCAGTCTCCATGGAGTAGGTGCAAGCACACCACAGTGCAAATGTGTTCATGAACAAAGACAAAACCCTGCTCCCAATTAACTACAGAGCCACTGTCGCTGGCAAAATAATACTGCACTGCCTTCTCAAAAACACAAAAAACCAATCAAACATAAATCTCCACCCTTCTTAACTCCGCTCCCACATAATCAGTCCCAGCCAAGTTCCTGGGGTTCACACCAGAACCTGTGGCCATCATATTTCATTTTCCGCACTCTCACTGGCTATGGAAGAAGAATATGATGTGCCTTTTGTTTTCCTTCAGGCTTTTAGGTTTGATTCCAAACGCTGGATCTTTACAGCAGAGCTGACAAACAACATTACTATTTCTAATTCAAGTATCGCAAGGCTTTTTTTGGCTTGCTGGCTGGACTCACAAGGCTTATTTTCTATACACCACTGCGCCCTATTGCTTACTTTATCAATACCACATATTTGAATTCAACAATTTAAAGCGTAGTATTACAGCTGTGTTTTTATTTTGTTTGTTTTATTCGGTTGTTGCTTAACACAAAACATTCTGACATTTTAAGTCATATCCCACTAAGATAAACAACTAACATATGTCATGAATTCCAGTAGAAATGATTCCCAAGTGGTGCTGTAGCAAGGTTTTAACCAAGCATATGAAAGGCTCTCTTAAATTGTTTGCTGGATGCTTTAAATGCGCTCTTCCCCACCACAGCTAGCCATAAGGAATCGAGGGGCAGGTGGGAGGAAATCTCTTCCAACTATCTCATCTCTGCAAAACTCTACATGTTTTTCTTCCTCCTGTCCGTAGCTCTGCCTAATGGGATCGAAAACCTCTGCAGCGTTCAACAGCTGCCTGTAATCTGGATGGTTTGATCGCGGGGAATAGCCCGGGATCTGCACCCAAAGATGTATCTGTGTGCACACGCGTGTGCTTCTATTTCTATGAATCAGAGAAAGGGTCTGAAGGAAGCCCGAGAGAGACCCCACCACTCTTTGGGAAGCCAAAGTCAAGTCCCTGCAGCGGTCATGACACAGTGAAGCGCTGCCTGGCTCAGCCAACTCTTGAGTTTACCCATTCACAGCACTTCCCACAGATTAACGGCCTTCACCAAATCCTGCTCGTATTAACGAGATCAGCTACGAATCCCCCAACGTCGCCACACATCACGACCAACGCAGCCCTAATGAAAATACACAACTGCCATGCCTCATTCACAACTTTTTTTTCCCCAAAGAGTTTCCCGGTGGTGGTGTCCTTCAGCTTTTCTTATGGCTAATGTCTCTGGTGTACTACAACAGAGAGGACTTTTAACGAGTGCCCAGACAGTCCACAACTGAAGACAACTTCACAGTCCCCATCACCAGCACAGCAGCTCTGGGTTTTGGCTATCCGGTCCCACCCTGACCCCCATAGACAGAAAAATAAGCTTATTTCAGCCCAAGATCTGAAGAAGGCAGATTCCGAATGGCCAGGTACAGCAGTCCAGGGTAAGGTGTACGTGCCCCAGCTCAGCACCAGCTCCTCGGCTGTTGTGCGAGAGCCGGTCTGCGACCAGATGGGCTTGGAGCATGTGCTAAGCAAACTTGTGTCTGCCTGCAAAATACTCGGTGGATGTGGCCAGCCAGCCAGTTTATTCACAGAAATCAAAGCTCAGCTGCAAATACTTCAGGACGACAACAGACAATAGAGCCCCTCATGCTGTGGGAAAGAAATCACCAGCTACTAGTTGAGTTCAGCATTTACAACGCTCGGTGCATGGCATCCATGGTTCAGATGCACACATAGTTCAGATGCAATCGCATTCCTGCCCGAACATCTGTTCTCCTCTCATTAGTCCCGGCCGTGTTTTGTTACAGAAGAAACTATCTGAGATTCCTGAACTTCAGTATTTGACCCGAGGCGTTATGAAAAGCCCCGATTTTCAGAAGTGGAATTCATACGGAACCACCAGTCACTTCTAATAACGCTGGTCCCTGCTTAACATGCAGCTGTAAAAAATGCTTAGAATTATAGTTCGAGTTTTGGCAAAGCCTGCTGAATCACACAGGGTAGGCTGCACACTGAGGATCCATCAGGACAGCCCTGAAATCCACCCAAAACCAGTGCAAGTCTCCGAAAATGCATCCATGAGGTGAGATTCTGACCAGAGAATTCCTTCTCAAGCCTTCTGAATATCCTTGGCATCTCAAGACCTTCCACCAGTCATCCCACCACCACCTCACCCGAACCAGACAGCAGATACCAGGAAAGGACAAACACACACCAAAGCAGTTCTACAGATGGAAAAAATCAACAGCACCTAATCAAGGCTTTATAAATATTAAGAATAATGAAACGGGGCTCCTTTCGGAACAATCCAGATCACAACTGGAAGGGCCGGTGAAGAAGACAGGAGGCAAACACAGGTTGTGTATAGATCGGGACACATCAACCAATATACTGTGAACCCTGTGACCTGGAAAAATTCCTCATCACGGCCACCACACAATTAGGCTCACAGCTCTCCCAGCAAGTTAATTGCTTTTAACATCCAATCGGGACAGCAATGTACCAGAGCTCAATGAAGAATTCTGGACTCCATCAGTTTTCAGACCCTGGCTCCTTCTTGCTGGCTGATGCAGCACCTCCTCATGAAAATATCACCCTCAATGTACACTGTGGGAATAAAAGTCACCACTCAGGCTTTCAGCATCACACGCTTTCCAGGCACAGAAAGCGACTCCAAAATCTTTAAGCAGGAACAGCACATTGGCTCAAGCCTAGACAACACCTCCGCTTGCCCAACAAGCTCAGGCTACGTGTAGCTCCCCTCAAATTGTGTCTTGCTTGGGTGTCCACCATGTCATGCTGCTGGATGACAAACAACTGCCTTTGGTTTCCCAAGATGGGCTTCAGCAAAGATAGTTAATGGACTCAGCAGCAAATTCAACCCCAGAGAAATTTCAGTATTAAAAAAATTAAAGAATTCAGAGTAGTTTGAACCACGGATAAGCTGAAGATGTTCCTTGCATTCTTTTAAAAGTTATACCTAGACCAAGAAGATCCCCTTCAATATCATCTTCACTTGTTTCCAGAAGCGACACGGTATTAATCTACCACTGCTGTGACAGAGCTGAGACCAGGACCCAAGCACCGTTCTGGGTTTTTAGCCAGTTGTTAAGCTTCTCTGGAGCTGTCTCACAGAAATGTTAGTTAGAAATGAGCAGAGACGCGAGACCATGGTCTGAAGTAAGTCACCTATATATTTATCACTGTATCTCCATGTCTGAAAAGTGCCTGAGGTATAAGAATTTATACAGATACCTGCCTTATTATCATTAAGCATATGTAGGTAGGGATCTGTAAATGAGCTGTTGTCTTAATTCTACCTTAGTAATAACAAGCATTGAGGAGCAACGTCACAGGAAAGGGATGGAGATTGTCCAGGAAGATCGAAACATCATCTTAATTCCTCCCTTCTCCCGTTTTGGGGGAAATGGCCGAGAAATTTTGGGGGCAGTCAGTAAGTCCAAGCCCTTTGCGGTGAGCCTTTCTTCTGGGACCGTCCCCTGCGCTCCAGTATCCAGGAAATGTTCTCTATTTACTGAGCGCTCATCACCATGGTTTCGGAGCACAATAAGGCTCTATCGCCCTTCATACATCTGCGTTTCTGGGAACGTCTGGGCTTTGGGGAATTGCACGGGGCCGACACAAAGGCACCGATTGTTCTGGAGGCCGAGGGACGAACCTGCCCTTTCCAAAGGGGAGGAAGTCAGCAGGAAAAGTCGCTATTGTGATCTGGATATAAAAATAATAATAATAATAATAAAATAAAGCCTTATTGCATCGTCAGCACGGCCAGGTCGGAAGGGGGGATGGGGATGGCCAAAAGATGGCACCTGCGGGACCGGGGGCTGCCTGGGGGGATGGAGGGAGCCAGGCACCCCCGGCTGGGTTCTGGCATCAACCACCTGCTAAACCATCACCAAACCATCCTCAATCCACCATGAGAATCCAACCGGGTGAAACGCTGGCCCCACGTATCTGGCACATCACTTCCAAAGCTCCAGGTAGAAGGAGGGATGGAGACGAGCTCCTGCTCTCCCGGAATTTCCTTTTCATTTCGACAAAAGCCATTTGCAGGGGCTGAAACCCATGAGTTCTCATCAAGGACTTTCCTCGGCAGTAAGGACTGCCAAAGTAGTAGGAACCAAATTGTTGTCAGCTTAAGGACAGCCATCTGCTCAGCCTCTTCCCAGCTGCCATGCTCCGAATCAAAGAATGGATAACAATCACTTATGTTTCTCACCAAGCCCAATATAAAAAATCTAGGAAGGAAAAAAAAAAACAAAAAACAAACCCCAAACCAAAAAGCAAAAACCAAACAAACCAGGAAAGCAGCACGGCAGGGATCTAACTGGGAACAGAGATGAAAGTAGGAGAAAAAGAAACTAGTTTTCTTTTTTTTTTTTTAAAACAATGTTTTTTAAAGAGTCCTATTGACATCTGCTTTGTAAATGCTCTGTCATTATTTATAACCTCAAGAGCACGGAATTGTCTCTGTAGTTACAACCATGCTACTCCCATATTTTGGCTCTGTTAGCAAAGAGCCAGCAGCATTTTTACTGGTGCTCTGGGAATAGAGATCTAACATTTCATACACAGTTTATTTAAAAGTGGACTAATTTAACATTCTTGATGGTTCCTTTTAGCACAACTGTTGCTAATTACCAGCTCCAGAATGATTTGTTCATCTGGGAGCAACAGCGGTTCCACAGCAGCATAAATACACCAAGGCAAAAAGGAAGGAGACGGAAAAGAGAAAAATAAGGAAGAGACGACGGAGAGGGTCAAATTTTAGGGAACTAAAGCAAATTAAGTGACAGGTGGAGTCGCTAACACAGAAAGAACAGCATAAAATGGAGCTGTAAAGGGAATAATCCTGGTCCTTGAGAAGGAGAAAAAAAAACAGTGGCAATTTTTAAAGCTGTGCAAATGTTGGTTTTGGTGGCAGGGCCAGGAAAGATGGCCTGAAAGATGATGTGTGCTCCTCAGGACTGGGACGGGCACCAGCCTCCCATTAACCCCTGGAGAGATGGAGAGTGGAGCCAGGCAAGGACCTCTGCCCAGGACACAACCTCGGCTGTTTTAACTGGTCCCAGGGCACTGTGCGTGGAGGGACACAAACAAGAAATAAACAAACAGGACCATAAAACATGACAAAGGAGGACCGAAGCTGGAGGCCTCAAAGGAGGAGGCCTTGAAATACTGGAGTCATGTTTGGAAGTGACAGCATCCAACCGATAGCTTTGCACTGCTCCACACAATTTTTCTTGGGGTTTTTCAGCAAGCAATAAAGAGGTATCAGAACAGCTTCGCTGCCCGTGGCCTCCATGTCCTATCCCTGTGGGAATAGCCACGACCATCACACTCCCCATGCCCCATGGGAATAGCTCTGACCTCTCAAAACCACCTTTTTCACATCAAAAAGACTGAAAGGCAATTTTTCCTAAAAGAAAAAAACTTTTTAGGAAAGGAACCCTGTTACCGCTGACATTTATAAATCATCAAAGCCATTCCCTTGTTGGTCCCAAGATGAGCAGGGCTCCAACAGCCGTGGAAGGGGACTGAGAAGCCTCCCTCCAACCACGGCTTCCACACTTGGATCACTTTGGTCTTTCGCTGCATGTGTGAAAAGGACTTGAAAGTTCATAAAATTAATTCCAGACAAATATTAGTGAGGCCTCAAGTGGAAAGCACATCTCCTTCCTTCTGGGAATTTATAGTTCATCCACTTTTATCTTCTGGAGGCTCTTTGGAGATCAAAGATTTGATCAACTTTCCCTTTGCAAAACTCAGGAAGAAACCGGTGTTCTCAGTACCATGACATGATTTTATTTATTTATTTAATGATTCATTGCCCTTCTCTAAAAAGTAAGAATCCCTCTTGTAGGTCTAAAACAAACAGCACCAGTTAGACAAGAAAGCTATTCTGTTTACTTATTGATTTTACAGTTGTTACAAGGTCAATCTCTACCCTGACAGCTTACACTTGTTAAACACTGCTCTACCTAATAAAACTGAGATGGCCAAACACAAAGTTAACTGCTAATTGCTAACACAACTCCCCTTCCTAACGCCACCAGGAAAATGACCTGTTGCTCCAGCAATTTTCCCCATCTCCGTCACACTATGGGGTCAAACCCCCTAATGTACAAAAAGACGTATATAATCACAGAATCGTCAGAGTTGGAAGGGACCTCTAGAGATCATCTAGTCCAACTCCCCTGCCAAAGCAGAGTTGCCCAGAGCACATCACTCAGGACGGCATCCAGGCGGGGCTTGAAGATCTCCAGAGAAGGGGACTCCACACCTTCCCTGGGCAGCCTCTTCCAGGGCTCTGCCATCCTCACCCAAAAGAAGTTCTTCCTCAGATTGGAGTGGAACTTCCCATGTTCCAGCTTGTGCCCGTTGCCCCTCGTCCTGTCACTGG
>JAOXJK010000062.1:3472491-3482892 GCA_025774025.1 Xenus cinereus
CCTGTGGGACCTGCTCTGGGTGGACCTGCTCTGGCAGGGGGTTGGACTAGATGATCTCCAGAGGTCCCTTCCGACCCCATATTATTCTGTAAGCCTGGTGAAGTAGCTGTTGCTGCAGCTCTTTGTGGGTGGATCCAGGGAGGAGGCACCTCTGTCTGTGCCGTTTCAATGCTGACTTCTTCCCCAGGGCAAGGAGAACTTGTCTCTGAAAGGAAAGATGTGCTTTTCCCCCAGCTTAATGGGTGAGCAGCAGCATCCTGGCAGAGACAAGGCCTCTGCAGCTTCTGCCAAGCTGAGAAGCTCAGCCCCACCAGCGTCACCCAGTTACCACGTATGACCCTGAGCAGGGCAGTGTCTCTCAGCATTTCCACATGGGCCAGCCTGGGGTGGTAGTCTCAGAGCTCCCTACAGCAGCAGGATGCTGCTGAGCAATGAGGCAGGGAGAGTTTACTTTCAGGAAACCTTTTGTAGACCCCACCCTACCAGGAATTACATGCAGTTTTTTTGACTTCCACTATACCGGGAACCTGCCTTTCTAACTGGCTGGCTACTGACAAGCCTAGTGAAACCTGCTCCAGAGTGCTTACTTTTTTCCTCTTTGCCCCAAAAAATAGGCAATACAATCCATTTTATGGAAGTCATTAACTGTACCTTAACACTGTCGGAGTTGTGCTTTCAGTACTCTTTCTAAAAGGGAAGGAAATAAGAGTTGTAAGAGGAGGGAGGGGGAGAGGAGACAGTTAGAGAAAGACAAGCTGATACTTCTCTCACCAGCACTTGTGCTGGAATTAAGAGGGGCCTCCTGGAAGGGAGCACCAGAGAGACGGGTGCTTGGCTCGGCTCCTGCAGCACAGCACACAGCTCTCCCCAGCGCAAGAGCTGCGAAAAGCAGGGAGGCTGGAAAGGAGGGCAAGTTGCCCTTCTGAGATCTGCTGTCAGGGTTTCTTTTGCCACAGACTGAATAAACTCTGTGCTACTCCAGTTTGGCTCTGCAAATTTGGCTTTCAAGAGCAGTGGCAGCGTGTGCTGCTAATATGGGCAATTCCCTCTCAGCTCATCCTGCGGTGCAACCTTACATCAGAGTATGAAGGAATGGCTGGGAGCAGAACAAGCAGGCAGAGGTGAGCAATACCCAAAGTATGTGTGCCAGAGGCCTGCCTCCTTCCTCAGTGTTCTGCACATGTGGAGAGTTAGAACGAGCTAGGCTGAGTTAGCCTAATTGTCAGCATAAGCCTTATGAACTTTAGCTGACTTCTGCTGTAGCAGAAATAGATGAAAGACAGTCAAGCCACCTGTCCCAAACGAGAGGACAGCTTTTGCGTGTTTGAGAAAAACAGACCAGCCCTGTAGCTGGGGCCATCTCCCAAAGCTCCAGGAAACACAGGGAGCAGAAGAGAGCCTGCGAAGCATCGCAGCCCTGCACAGGACTACGCACAAAGTGGCAGGCACCACTGCACCAACCTGCCCAACCTCTCTCTGGGTCTGCGCCGTTTCTCATGCAGAGTAAGGATGTTGTGCAAGAAACCACTGCACAGACCCACTGCTCATCTCCCTCGCTGCACACTCTCACCCAGGGAAGGTTGTGCAATCTGGAATTTAAGTGCTTTGGTAGCCCAGTCCATTTAGCTTTCACACTGTCATTTGATCTTAAGCCGTATTTTCTCTTGAAAACAGCACACCAGCTCTCTGCAGCAACAGCTGGTAGAGGAATAGGGACGGGATGAGATACCAGACACTTAATAGCAACAAGTACCTAAAACCTGAGATGTCTGCTCCTCAGATAGCACACAGACAAGCACACAGCCTTGCCCTTATCTCAGCTGCCTGGCAGGTCCATTTGGTGAAAACACTTTCCCAATAAACATAAAAAAGCAAAATTCAGCCACTTTTGCCGTATCAAATATTTTTTTCTCTCTACAACTCCCTGAAAGGAGGGTGTAGTGAGGAGGGGAGCGGTCTCTTCTCCCAAGTAACAAGCGACAGGACAAACGGAAATGGCCTCAAGTTGCACCAGAGGGGGTTTAGGATGGATATTAGGAAAAAATTATTCACAGAACATGTTATTGAACATTGGAAGAGGCTGCCCAGAGCAGTGATGGAATCGCCATCCCTGGAGGTATTTAAAAGACAAGTAGACATGGTGCCAAGGGACATGGTTTAGTGGTGGTTTGGGCAATGTTTGGTTAATGGTTGGACAATGATCTGAAAGGTCCCTTCCAACATAGACGATTCTACGATTCTAAAAACTGGGATAAAACCCCCATGTTTTCTGCAAGCAGAGGGAAGGTACAAACACCGCTTGCAGAGCGGCAGTGTATCACTCAGCTGCATGCAACCTCACAACCCAACTTCAGAACCAAAAGATTTTCTTTCCAGCACAGAGGATAGCTCACACCACATCCCAAGCCAGTGGCCTGAAGTAGTGCACAGTCCATACAGTACAGCCTGACCGGAAGCTCACACTGAGTCCTAAGAGCTCAGGACTCTCCCACGGCCTCATAAAAAAAGGGCTCAGAAAAACCAACAGCAAAACTGCACCATTTGGAACAGCTGGCAGGGTCCATGCCCACAGATGCCTGCTCTTGCTAGCACCTCTGCCATACCTATTTATTTGGTTTGCTAAGACGTTCACAGGGGAATTGACAGGACAAGAGATCTCTGCATAGGCTGGTCCACTGTGGCAGCCACTTAGAAAACGCTGCTAGCCAAGCGAGCTAAAACTATTAGAAAAAACGAAAACTTTATTTACACTGAAGAGCATCCAGCAGGACCCTCCCTCCCCCAGCCACACATGCACACACGCTGACTTCTCCCTTCCCTTACATCCGCCACAAGCCGGGGGTCCTGCTGCCGCACCTCATCTCTCAGTGCTCTATCCGGACCACCATGACCGTGACATTGTCTGCCGACCCTCGCTGCACTGCCTTGTTGGCCAGTCTGTTACACGCAGCTTCATATCGAGCATCTGCTTCTAGCTTTCCTTCTCTCGTCTGGATGTTCTTATCCTGTTGGGACGAGGAAAGATGATGCTGATTGCTCCTAGCAAAGCACGTAGGTGCAAGCACATGATAATTTCCAAGCATGAGGAACAAAACAAGTAAGGACGACCTCAGGTATAAGGGAGCATACCCTGGCAGAGTTACATTTCTGCAAGCCAGATTTTTGTGATTTTTGTGTCCCCTCTACTGACAAACTCAACCCCAAAACTGTCTTCTCACCTCCAGGCAGGACACGATGAAGTTCACAGCTTCTTCTGGTGTAAAGACTTTAAAGAGGCCATCACAGGCTATCAGAATGAACCTGGAAATCAAGCAGAGAGACAAGTTCCAAGGCTGAATTTTTGGCTCCCCAGCCACAGCAAAATCCCTCCAAGCTATTTTATGAGTACCCACGCTGCAATCCAAAGGGAAGATGCCACAAAGCTCATCTGAAAATCCCCTGGAAGCACAAGAACTCTTCTGGTGCTCCAGAACCTACCATTCAAGGAGCTGAGGCAATTGAAAGTACAGGCAAAAAAGCCAGGCAAACAAGGCAAGACCTAGATTGGGATATCCTGGCAGTCCTACTGACGCTGCACCTCTAGGAAACCCCATATACCACACCCTGCTGGAAAGCTCCATTATTTCTCCAGGAACTGCTTCCTTCGAGTTCTTTTCATTCACATGTGAATGTAGCTAATGCAAGGAAATACAGCAGTACAGCCAGCTTAATACCTTATGTGCATCCCTTTAAATACTTTACATTTCCATGCTCCCGAGGTATGCGATAACTTAAACAGAAATATTCAAAAGAAAAGTGAGCAGCTTAACCCAGCAAGAGGCGTAACTCTTGTTTGGAAAACTCTGCCACAAGGTATTGCTGCAGGTGGTTGAGGGGTTACAAAGCCCAAGGCAAGGAGAGCTGCCTCCTAGCTCCCCATCAGAGGATGGGAGAGACAGCGTGCTGTGCGCTCCCTGCTCGCACAGGGGATTGTATTAACCAGAAGCCCTAACCAGAGTCACTGAACAAGGAAAACTACAACCATCCCGCAGAGATGGCCAGCCTGCCAGAGCAGCACATGTCTCTGAAGACATCATTTCAAAGCCTGATGGCTCAGAATTATCTTTAGAAATATTTCAGTGGATCACTTGATATGGATCCCAGAAAAAGCAGCAGTACTGAGTTACATTCTCACCTCAGAGAGCCTTCAGGGCCATACTAACATGAAAGCTTATAGCAATTTGTCATTGCCAATCATATGTTAGAAAAGTACCTTAAATCTTCAAGTATCAGAGCAATGGTACTAGCACCACAGCTGCTAGAAACAACTCTTGAGCAGGATAGGGATCTGAGATTTGAAGCCAACTGCTTGAACACTGGTGTATGAATTTATTCAGAGTATGAAGGAAGTCTAAGGTTTGTGGATGTTATCACTGCTGTGAGGCCAGTTTCTCCAACAGGAGCTTTCACAGTATCTTGGCATAGTAAGGCAGCAGCATTATCCCACTATACCAAAATGTCAGCAGTCCTCTAATTCTGGATGATCAGTCTGAAGTGCCTCGGCCCTAACAGCAAAGCATACAGGATCATGCAGCTTATGCTACTTCTGTTGAGCAAAGCCAGGACACAGCCAACACCCTTGCACATGGGCACACTTTACCTGTCGTTGTGCATGAGTTGGCAGCGTTTGATATCTGGCACAGAGATAACACCACAGCGTTTGTACTGGCCATCCCCGATGGAGCGGGAAACCTCCAGCACTCCTAGGACTCTTCCATCCCTGCACAAGGGAAGAAAACATTGAGAGCCCTCACCAAACATGCATATCTCACTGCACTGCCCAATGGGGACACTCTTTATGGCGTATTCAGCTGCCTCATACAAATCTCAACCCACTTCCCCAGCCAAGTTCAAAACTTCCCTTCAAAACCTCCTTCCTCTTCTGCAAGTTTGTGTGAAGCTTTGGGAAACAAGAGGAGAGGGGGAGGAAGAAATGAATTCATGAAAATTCAAGGCTGTTTTGCATCTCCCTGCCCTAACTCAAGTCCTGCTTAGCCTAGCAAGCCAGGGAAGTAAGTTACATACTAAACTGAACTCATGGAGGTGGAGGTTTGAATTCACAGATTATTTTTTGGCAAGGTATCTAGCAAACTGTATTTCATAGAAGCATAAAGTGGCAGCAGGCAAGACCAGGTCAGAGCCAGCAGCCCGTCCTATGCTCTGCTTATCAGGATACCAGTCCCTATAGACTGGCTCAACTTGGGGCAGTTTCAAGGAGAAGCACGGCCCTTTCTCCTGATCACTTGGTCTTTACTAACCACTGATCGCAGCAACCAGTTCTCGGAAACCCGAGTTACAATCCTCCTTAGGAAGCAGTTCTGTTTGCTAAACTTTTCTGCATTAACTGAGTGCTGGCCCAACAGAAGCAGCTTCCCACACTCTACCTTTTCAACAATCAAGTATCTTCTCCCCCAAAAGGCTCTTTTGTGCACTGTGGAAAGGCACAAGCTCATTTATCTCATAGTCCAACCAGTCGCACTTGAGATAAAAGCAGGAAGCGAGGCCCATCACAGAGAAGAGATCTGATCATACAATGGGTTGGAAGGGACCTTAGATGATCTAGTTCCAACCCCCTGCCCTGGGCAGGGACACCTCCCACCAGACCAGGTTGCTCAAAGCCCCGTCCAACCTGGTCTTGAACCCCTCCAGGGATGGGGCATCCACCACTTCTCCAGGCAGCCCATTCCAGTGTCTCACCACCCTCAGAGGAAAGAATTCTTCCTAATATCTAATATATATCTCCCCTTTTTCAGTTTAAAACCCTTACCCCTCATCCTATGGCTCCACTCCCCGATGAAGAGTCCCCCATCTCTCCTGTAGCCCCCCTTTGGGTACGTCCCCTCGAGCCATGGTTCCAGGGAGCACCGAGGTACCGCTCAGCACACGGCACCTGAGAAGCAAGTTGCCTCCAGATAAATGTTGTCCTTGCCAAAAACTGACATTATACTGCTGTTTAAACCCCTCCTGGCTTGGCATCCCTGGCTGCGGCAGCTCAGCCGGCAGTTTTTGTCTCCTCTGGAAGCAGAGACACCCGGAGCACGCTCCCATGGCCCCAGCACCCACCAAAACCACCGGCAGGAGGAGAGAAAAACCACCCGCAGCACTTCACGTGTGGCTGCTTCAAGAGATAAAGCCTTCGGCAGCTCGACCTGTGCCATCTCACCGCTCTGTGTCATTTGGGCAGCCGAGGGAGCAAGAGGTGGCACGGAGAAACGCCGGGAATATTCAGAGTACAACAGGAGGGACTGACACCCATCGGCTGGAAATGGCGTTTCGCCCCTTTTGCGGCCGAGCACCTTCCCTTGGGGAGCTCTGATGGCTCTAATGGTGCCCGGCTGAGCCGAACAAGAAACACACCAGGACATGCTGGAGAAATGGAAACTACGGGAGAAGAGCTGGGAGGGGTTCAGGAATCTGAATTCTCCGTAAGATGCTATCTCACACTGTCGGTCCCGAACGCCGGCACCGCGTGCAGCCCCAGCCGTATTCCAGCCTGAGCTCCGGGGCTGCCAAAAAAAAAAAAAAAAAAAAATCCGGCTGCGCTTGCTGGTGTAAGGAACAGACGGATTCATAATCAGAAAAACATTCTCCGTTTGCTCTCTGTGTGGAAGCAGGAGGAGTGCTGGTAACCGAAATAAAGCTGCACCAAACCACCCCATCGTCTGAGGCACGGAGGAGGAGGTGGAGCTGGCACAGCACTAACAAGTGCATTTTAAAGCCAAGCGAAGGAATTACATTACCTTTCCTGCAAACCAACCTCAGTTTCGCCACCGAGTCTCCGGCTGCGGGCAAGAGACGCGGCGGCACTAGACAAGAAAGGAGAGACGTTCAGTTTTTGTGCGAGCCAAGCCTTTCTTGCTTCAGGGCTTTGATGTGACGAACCGGAGAGCGTGTCTTTCGAAGGGGCGAGAGCGGCGACGGCGCGATGCCGCGCACAGCAGCAGCCGGCGCAGCCTCTCCCCCCGCGAGGGTCCGTAGGGTGTCAGACCATCCAGATGTTTCCATCCAGCCCGCCAGGCCAGCTGTTGCACAGCTGCCTCGGGTCGGGCTTTGATAGCTCTGGTGCGAGAGCAGCGCCGGGGAAGCGCTCGCTCGCAGGTTCCTACTTTCTAAAATGCTTTTTGCGTAGTCCCGCTTTTGCCAAGACGAGTTAAAGTACATAAGTATTATTTTCAGCTGGTGGATGCTGCTTGTGCCACCGCAGTAGCTGCCTTCTCCATCCTATGGACGCTGCAAACCGAGGCACTGAAAGATTAAGTGACTTTCTGAAGGTTAAAAAAAGTCTGGGGAAAAAAAAAAGAAATTCAGAAACAGTTCTGCCCATGCCCAATTATTCCTAAAGTAAGGACTAAGCTGGCTTGTAAGATTTTAAAACTGGCCCTGAAGCCTTTCTGAAATATCACTTACCTGTTTACTCCCTATAATTTAAAGCTCAACATTCAATTTTAAGTGTACACATAGTGCATGAGGCCATCCCTGACCTGCTCTTCCAAAGCGGACCCTGCCGACTCTCCTCCAGGAAAATCTACTCTTGCTGCTCTCTCTTCTTTTTTTATTTTTTTTATTTTTACAGTCATTCATTTTATCATTATCCTCTTTTCACCCAGAAAAATGCTGGGTACCAGATATGGAAGAGGTAAGGGTTCCTGTGTCAACCCATGTCCTGCTGGCAGTGAAGCTTCAAGGGTATATCTATCTATCTATCTATATATGTATATCTATCTGTATATATACACACACAAATATATACATACACACATACCGGGAAACAGTGCCGTAGCAAAAGAAAATTAGAAAAACAACCCGCTCCTGCAGCCAGGGAGTATTTTCCTACTTTTCTGGGTGAGACGAACAGCTACATCGCTTGGGGCTCAGTATAAGAAAAAAAAAAAAAAAGAAAAAAAAATACTGTTTACAGACAGAATTTTGCAACTTCTCCAAATGTCACCCCGGGTCATATTTTGCTCACGATGGGGACACAAAACCTGAGCAAAACTCCCAAGTCTGGGCGGCCCCACGCATGGAGGGAGCAGCCCCACGCGCGCCCCGAGCACGGACAAGGAGAGGCAGCAACATGTGCTGGAGAAGGACCCATAAACCTTCTGAAGGCTTGAAACTGAAGAAGGATGGAAACTGTTTAACTTTTGCCAGGAAAAAGTATCAAATATATCCTCACTGGATTTTTCAGTCGGTTTGGTTTGGTTTTGTTTGTTGTATTTTCATTATTTTTATTTTTTATTTTTTCTAAAGCTGAAACTGGCTTTCTAAATCATCCTCGACAGACAAACAAATCGGGACATTACACTGATTCAATACCCAAACAAAAATTATTCCACTGGCCAGGTTTTGCTGCAAATTAAGCCTACTGAAGCCTTTATTTTTCCCCGTAGCACACACCAAATCTGCTAAAAACCGGTCATCGATGCGGCCAGCCACAGCGCCCGAGAAGCCCAGGACAGGTCAAGGGCAGGACCTGGGAAAAATCCCCTTCCTGAGGAGCAACAGCATCCGCAACCAGCTGGAACCACCCCTGCTTGGGTCACACCGGGGCTCTCGGGATGATCTCGGTGTCACGATGTTTTTATTCCCCTGACCCCCACCCTGGGATCGGCCGAACTGGGAAAGTCTCCCACGTGCCCCCGAAAGAAAGGGATATTTTACGATAACCTTCAATAAACAACAACAACAAAAAGCAGAGCAGATACAAGATGCTGCCGGAAACTACAAAAGGCAGTTGTAAACACGACAGCAGATCAAGCAGACGAATGTTTTAAACAATCCCTTGTGCCGGAGCACAACACACGGGATGTGTCCCCAGGCCGGTCGGGAATGAATCCATTGTGGCCAGAAACCGCGTCGCGTCGCCAAATTTCAATTTATAAGCTTTACCTGCTTAGCCTGAAAAAGCCCACAAATAAAAGCCAGGTCAGTAGAAAGGAGTAATATTGCAATGAGAAAAAAAAAAAACAACCCAAAAAACCAACAAATCACAGAGGATGATTCTCCAAATCATGGAGAGAAGGGTGCTGGAAATCCCAACACAAGGATCTTAAGGTGATCCAAGGCGAAAAAGCACTTTTTGGTGGTTTTATTACCCAACAGCCAAAAGGAGATGCTTGGTCTGGGTCACATTCAGACTCAGTTCTGGCCCTCTTTAGATTTTCAAGCACAGGGAGAACAATTTGGGTTTTTACCAGCAGGCTGGAGAAGCGCGAGGACGAGATGGAACGAGCGTGAACGCAGCCCATGTGAGGTACCAGCCTCTCGTGCTAGATCTTATTGTCCTTACTCAAAAAAAACAACCCAAAACCAAAAAACCCCATAAGCAGAAAGCAGAAAAGAATAGAAACTACTCATAAAACTGCCTTGTAAAATGGATTATTTTGGAATTACACCATCATTTGGTTGACGGCATTTTGGTAGCAGCGGTCCATGGGATCTGTGCCCCTCGAGAAGGTCGTTCCCGCTCCCCCGGTGCCACCTGAATTTTTTTAATTTAAAAAAATTAAAACTGCTGTATTTCTGACGAGGGTCCGGGCGCTGTCTGGTCCCTCTCTCCCAGCTTCCCTCCCCAGGATCCGTGAAATCCATCTGCTGAACGGGCAGAAGCAGCACCTGGCAAGGTAAATATTTAGCTAGACTGGGGTTAACCTTTTTGAAGCATAACCCTGCTTTTCACCACAAACTCAGCTGATTGTGCTCTGTTGACACTCGGTATGTCAACAACCCGTTGCCCAGCTCAGCCCACATCTGATTTGAGTCCCATCTCTCAGAAGGAGTGACCTCCAAGTGTCCTACAGAAGAACAAAGCCGCTGAGGGGTTAGGATGGGGGACCTCAACACACGAGGCAACGTCTCACTGTTCAGGTGTCGGAGCAATCTGAAAAGGAGAAGGAAGGACATAAAAAGCTGGTCTGTCCCTGTGCTGTGCCAAACCCAGGCTGATCCCTCCTCTGGTCTCCAGGCTGGGTGTCCCTGGTGGAGAAGGTCCAGCTGCCCCCTCGTTGAGAGAAGAGCAGGATGCTGAGAAGAGAGATACAGGCTGTGTCAGAGCTGCAGCTGCCTCTGCTCCGTGGTGTTGGGAAGGATGGATGGGATCCTCGCCATTGGGTGACAAGGCACCTCGGGTGACACTGGGTGACATCCACAGGCTGTCCAGACACGGGTGTCAGAGCAGGTTTGCTCAGCAAAGCTCTGGCCGCAGGAGAGCAGGGCAAAGAGGGGAAGACAGTGCCATCGGGGCAGCTGAGGAAGAGGAGGAATGGAAATGTTCTCCTCTGCATGAACTGCTGCCGAAGAGAGGGAGAGGCCAAGGTTTTGAAGATGGGAGCACAGAAAGACCCTGCGGGGTCTCCACTTTGG
>JAOXJK010000062.1:3503758-3516019 GCA_025774025.1 Xenus cinereus
TGGTCTGGTGGGAGGTGTCCCTGCCCAGGGCAGGGGGTTGGAACTGGATGATCTTTAAGGTCCTTTCCAACCCAAACAATTCTATGATTCTATGTGCAGGACACAGCCCAAAGCTCTGCAGTGCTTGATTTGATACAGGGCTCTCTAGGGATTAAAAATCCTTACAAGTTTACTCATAAGTTTACTCGTAAATTACGAGTTTACATCCTTACGAGCATAGAGGTTCTCTCCCTCTCCTAAGTAAAATCCACTCTATGAGCAAGAAGTTTGGTGTTTCCCATCAAGCCAGTGTCTCACCAGACACGGAGGGTAAGTCCAGCTGAGCAAGGTTAATGCTGAGCCTCCACAGGCTCAGCTAAAGGCTTTAGTCAGAGGTCTTTTCCTGCACACATCCCCTTTTTCTGCTTCACGTAGGACAGCAGCATTGCTACAACTGAAGAACGAGTCTGAATTCTACCACCACACCAATAAAAGCTCAGACCTGCTGCAAAGCCCAGCTGTGGCTTATTCCATCTTCTGCTAAAGGAAAACGAGAGAAAACTCACGCAGGGAAACGTACAGAGCCTAGAAGAGAAGCAAGCCGAAGGGAAGAGGTTTGCATTTTATTTCAACAAGGGAAGGTCTCCATCGTCCCCATCAACACCTTGTTCGCTAGCAGCATTCCTGGGATTTCCCACACTTACAATAAAGCAGAGATAAGTAAGACCAAAAAAAACCCCACCAAAATAAAAAGCCATCAAACCCCCCTAAACCCCAAGCAATCCCAGGACAGTGCTCAGGTGATATAACTTCTCCTCAGAAGAATACTTCAACACCAACAGAGGCAGCACCAGAACAAAGCGATTGGGGGTTACTGGGTCTCATACCAACTGCGTTTTTCTTCTGTTTCAAAAAGAAAAATGAGAAAAAAAAAACACCAAACACTAAAAAAACCTCAGCAGATAGGCAACTTCTGGCTACACTATGCTGGTGAATGACCCATCAGGCAAGTGCTCTCACATAGAGATAATTTAAGTCTCCAAACCTGCTTCTACCCACGTCTCCCAAAGCACGGCCACCTTCCCCTTGCCCGCGGCTCAGGGATGCTCAGCAGTGAGCCCTCGGGATGCTCCGCTCTCCCCAGGCAGGTGGTTCACCAACAGCCCTTGCCCAGGAACGTCCTGGGATGCCCATCCCTCATTTTACACCTTGGGTATCTCCATTTTTTCCTAGCAGTTCTCACAGCAGCAGGATTTAACCTCGCTGGGGTGATTCTGCGCATCCAGCCCGTTTCAGCGCAGCATCCTCCTGCGCCTTAAAGCCCACCACTGCCACAGCAGAAACATTTTCCTGCAGAAGTGACTCAGAAGCTCTGGCACATGAGCCTTGGTGTAGAAAACCCCTTCATCCCCCCCCATTTACCTGCTTCTTCGCTACCACCAGAGCCGGGAAAACTGAAGCAACGCTGCAAAAATCCCTGAGCCCTAGATCTGAGCTCGAATCTTGCACGGGAAGTTTACTCGTAGGTTTGGGCTTCCAAAATGAAGTTCCACGACCTGCAAAACCACAGGGGCTTCGGGAAGGGCTGAGGATGGGTCAGCAGCCACCACAGAGGAGCCGGAATTGAAGCCCAGCATCACCAGGAAACCAATTTCTTTTTCCCCATAAGCTCATTCTGTTGAATACCAACCAAACTCTGCGCAGTCCAACGATCCGTACACGAGTTATATTCCGAGTCAAAACAATTCCTTTCAACAACAGATGGAACAGATGAAAACTCCAAGCCAGCAATAAAGATTTTGCTAAAAAGAAGACACGATAATCCTGGAAAAATGACAATTAACATCTTTACGTTTTACCTTCCTCCCTCCCCAGAAAAAAGGGGGTCTCCTTTCCATCTTCAAAAGAGAAAATCTCCCTGGATTTACCCCAATGGCAGAGAGGGAATTCCCCTCCCGGTGGGATCAGGGCTTTCCCTGGCCCCACGGAGCGGGTGCCTCGGCCGGGATCACCCGGCTCCCCAGCAAGAGTTAACACCGCAACCTCCGCAAGCTCCAACAAGCCTATCCATAGCTCAAAGGCAGCAGCACACATACTAATTTAGTTCATTATCACTAAAAAGATAGTAACAGCTGCAGTTAAAACCCAACTATTTTCTTCACCCGAGTTCATCCTGCTCTCTGGATACACCTCATCAGCTGGACGGACCGGCAACTCCTATTTTGAGCTGATTTTTCTGCCATAGGGTAGGTTTTACAGGAAAGCACGAGAATTAAAGCTTTCCAGGCAGAAACACCACCCACCCCTCCTAACTCCTGCGGATCCAGATTTCTCTAGCGCCCGATGAGACTTTGGGTGAAACGCATGGACAGGCAGAATGGCAGCACCCTCCAACTGCAGTGAAAAAAAAAAAAAAAACAGAAAGAAAAATCTTATTTTTGAGTCTAAACTGCTTAGTCCCCCTCAGTGTCACAGCAGGTCAGTGACAGTGCCAGCTACCAGCTTTAAATGATTTATCTTATTTTTCCTATCCCATGGGAAAATAAAAAAAAATTTAAAAAAAAGTGCTGGTTAAGGTTAGCAGTAGCTCTGCACCTTATTTGCAAGGTTGAAGGAAATAATCGCTCCAAAATTATTTCCTGGATTCCTTTCACCGAGCCCAGCACATGGAGAAGATGGGAAGGACCACGCGGAGTCTGTTTTGGCCATTAGTGCCTGCCCCACACTTCCCTGGGAAACCCGGGAAAAGCCACTGCTGCTCCACAGATGAGAAAATAAAAAGGAAGAATTAAAAAAAATTATTTTTTTTTTTTTTCCCCTGCTGGACAAGGTGCACCATATCTATGTCTTCTTGCCCCAAAAGTTAATCAGGTTACTTGCTGTGTATCTGGGTACGCGGCACTGTTTTATCCCCCCTACGCAGCCCCTTCCCCACCGGGACTGACTGTAATGGAGATGGAAAACACCGAATAAAATGACTGAGAAACCCCAAACCACGGAAAAGCATTTCTTTGAGACACATAAGTCTTATTTCGGGGGACAGAGGCTCTCTTGTTAAGGGAGCACCCGGCCACCTCCTGCTCCAGCATCAGGGGCTGCAATGGAGCGGAGGGACCTCTCTCGGGGAAGGAATGCCAACGTTCCAGCCCTTTAAAATATGAAATGGAAAAGGGAGAAGGGACAAGACAAACAGAAATGTGATGAAGATGCACGATGAGGTTTATATCCAGCGTAACTACGGTGGGGAAAGCAGGAACGACATCCCGGATCCAGGCCAGGAGCATCACTGCTGGTCCGAGGAGCCGGAGCCACCAACAGACGTGGCTCAGCCTTGGCCACGGTGGGGTCCCCACGCTGCCACCCCCCAACTCTTCCACCCGTTTATAATTTACAATTTTCAAGCTGTTACAGGCTCCGAGGTGGATTTTACTTCAAGCGCTGGCTTAAGAAACTTTCTCACTGTCTTCCCCCTTCCACCTCCTCGTTACCTGCCTCAAGAGAGATTGAAAAGAGAGATGAATTGCAAAGAGGGATTAGGGGCAGCCAGACAAAGGCTGGGCACAGCGGGGACTGGGTTCCATTGCCAGCGGGGATGGGGTGGGGAACCCCGCTGTGCCACCGATGGGCTGCCAGGCTGGGGGGACATTGTGGCTATTGTGAGGAGGTGAAAGCAGCAGAGACAAAGAGGGCCTGACCTTGCAGAGCCCCATTTGCCATCATTGCTGGCACCGTCTGGCAGCCCGGCCCAAATTTAGCCCACGGCTGGGCCAGTGCAGGAGGGGCAAGTGGCTACCAGCCACTGCATCCAAGTCCTGCCGGGACACCGTGCCAGGCAAGCCCTGCTGCTGCCAGGCCACGCGATGCAATGACACGCAGTGCCCACAACCCCACGCAACGCCACGCCTGCTGCAACGCCACCTCGAGCAGTGCCCACCGTGGCAAAGCCACGCAAGGCAATGCCATGCAGCGCCACGCAGCACCCGCCGCTGCACAGCCACACCATGGCACGCTGAATAACACCCACTGCTGCAACGCCACGCCATCCCACGCCATCAACACCCACTGCTGCAAAGCCATGCAGCACCACCCCACGCAGTACCCGCTGCTGCACAGTCATGGAACGCCACCAGTGCAATGCCTGCTGCTGCAAAGCCATGCCACGCCACCAGTGCAATGCCTGCTGCTGCAAAGCCATGCCACGCCACCCCACGCCATGCAATGCCTGCTGCTGCAAAGCCAGGCAATGCCACCCTGTGCCATGCTACCCTATGCCATGCAATGCCACCCCACGCCACGCCATACCTGCTGGTGCAAAGCCATGCCATGCCACCCTACGCTACCCTGTGCCATGCAATGCCACCCCACCCCATGCCTGCTGCTGCAAAGCCATGCAATGCCACCCCACGACACGCAAGACCTGCTGCTGCAAAGCCATGCAATGCCACGCCTGGGGCTGCAAAGCCATACAGTGCCACCCACGCCATGCCACCTTATGCCATGCAAAGCTACACCACGCCATGCAACAGCTGCTGCTGCAAAGCCATGCCGCACCACTCCCCGCCATGCAACTCTGCTGCTTAAGAGCCATACAACACCACCCCATGCCACCCTATGCCACGCAATGCCACCCCATGCCACGCAAGACCTGCTGCTGCAAAACCATGCAATGCCACCCCACGCCATGCAATCCCAGCTGCTAAGCCATGCCACGCCACCCTATGCCATGTCACACCACCCCATGCCATACAATACCTCCTGCTGCAAAGCCATGCCACCCAACGCCACCCCATGCCATGCAACGCCACACCATGCCACACAAGACCTGCTGCTGCAAAGCCATGCCATGCCACCCCATGCAATGCCTGCTGCTGCTAAGCCATGCCACGCCACCACATGCCATGCCACTGCTGTAAAGCCATGTCACGCCACCCCATGCCATACAATACCTCCTGCTGCAAAGCCATGCCACGCCACCCCATGCCACGCAATGCTGCTGCTGCCAAGCCACACCATGCAATGCCTGCTGCTGCAAAGCCACGCAATGTTGCTGCAAAGCCATGCCACGCCACTGCCAAGCCATGCAATGCCACCCCACACCATGCAACGCCTGCTACTGCAAAGCCACCCCATGCCACGCCACGCTGCTGCTGCAAAGCCATGCGACGCCACCCCACGCCTGCTACTGCCAAGCCATGCAATGCCACCCCACACCATGCTACGCCACCCCATGCCATGCCACGCCACCCCACTGCCACAAAGCCACGCCACCCCGTGCCCGCTCCTGGTGTCCCACGCTTTTCTCAACACCTTTAATTCTCCTGAGCGCACGCGACGGAGGCGCAAGCTCCATCGGCAGGGGCTGGGCTCCGCGTGCCCATCCTCCTCGCCACGCAGAGCCCAACGGCTTGCAGATTTCCCTATGGTTCCCAGTGGGTGGGGGGCTTCTCCCGCTGCGAGAGCTGATTCCGAGGAAGCGCAGGTAGGGAGCGGAGATGGACACACGGCAGCCGAGGTGCGGCTCCGGCGGGAGGATGCTGGCACTCGCCATTTGGAAGAAATCACAGCGCCGGCATTTCGTCAGCGCAGGCTCGCCTGTTTAGTGCTTTGCACTTACAACAGAATTTTATTTGGGCTTATGGAAAAGAGCTCATTTTAATATCCACCCATCTGCGAGTAATTATTTCGGTTATAGTAGCATTCAGGCCCAACTGGCATCGGCACCCTCAGCGGACAAAAACAGCGCGTTTCCCCAAGAGCTTTAACAAGAGAGCGCTTACAACTGCAAGATGTAAAAGCCGAGGCAAGAGTTTTATTTTCCCCCTCCTATAAAGGCCGTTAACTATTTTAAAATTGCCTCCAAATCTCGCTGTAATTTCGTACTTGTGCGCGATGAATCCTGACAGATGACACATCTTCAGAGACACGCTTACCACTCACTCGCTGCACCGAGTTTACCCAGGGCTTTACATTCACAAAAAAAAAAAAACCACCCCTCAGCCTCCCACATACGGGTTACCTTCCGCAGCCAGACACCTCTAAAAATAACATCCTCTTAAAGTGTTGAAAGATATTAAAATATAAAGTCATTAACATATAATGAGACTGGAATGAGCGAGCTCCGCATGCTCTGAAGCTCTCAGGGTTTGGCTTCCAGTCAAGAAAAATATATTGGATTAGTATGAGAGCAAAATTAGGGTAGTGTGCAGTTTAATTAGCATTACAAGACACTACATGTGTATGGGAGAGCAGAGAAGATTTATAGTATTATGTGGTAAGAAAAATAATGTTAAAAGGTTAGAATAATATCGGTTTGATAGAGCACTGTGTACTATGAGGTTAAGCGAAAGATAACTTTGGAACGCCACTGAGCGTTCTCAAAAAACACAGGTTTGAGCGTTTGCCAGTTAACTCATCTAAAAATTGTGGAAAATCCTGCAACTTTGGTCACGTGCCGGTCAAACACATACTTTGGCAACAACAACCTTCTCCATCACGGAATTCAATAAGCGCCGATAAAAAGCCCCGAGCCCTTGCACAATGTTGCACTATTTATCCTTCGTGGAATGAGCAGAAAAATAAAAATAAAGAAAATACACCGGAAGGGGAAGACAGGGAAAAGCCTGGTGGGGAAGGAAGCACCGTGCTCCAACACCATCCCACCGCCATCCCAAACCCCAGCCTCCTTGGGACAGCAGCTCGAGCCGCACGCTTGGTCCCTCGCTCACTTAATTATTTCTCTATCACCTTCGTGCGCGCTGCTGTGCTCTCCCCTCAGCATCCGCACCTCCAGCACAGGCAGGATGCCGGGGCTGACCCTGCCCTGATGCTTTATTCCCACGTTATTCCTCCGTTATTCACATTTTTCTGCTTCCGACAAGGCATCAGCACCCTCACATTCCTCTGGGAGCAGAAGCCTGTCCTCCCCTCCTTCCCACGCATCGCCGAATTCATTACGTACTCGTCCCCCCGCTCCCTCTGCTCCTGGCTGGAAAAATTACTCTCTTCTTTTTCACTCCTGTAGTTATTTTCCAAAAATTGGTTGTTTTTTCCCCCACCAGCTTCATTCCGGAGCACCTGGGCAGCACCCACCGGCCCCGGAGCAGAGCTGCTTGCCCTCTCCCCAGGGACTGCCACGGGCTGAGAACCCACCCAACATCAACACCAGCTTCGAGACAGCACTTGCAAAATATATATTCCGCGTTTTCCAACTGCCTCTTCTCTTCTAGATGTGAGGGTTTTCTTTTTTTACCTGTTTTGTATTCTCACCGGGACTCCCAGCGCTTTGAGGGTTTCCCCAGCGAGACGTCCCCGCAGCCAACCCCTGCTTGGAGACCCCAGAGCCACGGGTATGTAGTTTCTTAGACCGTTTCCCCCTTTCCAAAGGGGAATTCCTAAGCTGCGGCTCCTGTTCGGGAGCAGTAACATCCCACCGCGTACGACAGGGTGTCCATCCCACCTGCTCGGGGGTAAGGAAGCAGAACAGAACACACACAAGAAGCATCACAGATCTCTGTGAAGGAGCAGAAGGTGACAGGGCACCAGCCCAACCATCCCCAGGCAGGCAAAGGAGATGGCTCCCACGCACGTCGGGAATTAAACCTTCGGCACACACATGGATGTGCCTCAAACCCTCCGGGCAAAGCTTAATTTTCCAATTAATGTGGCATACCCGGCAGTCACGGCCACGCTCCTGCCACGCCGGACCATTTTCCTTTTTTACAAGGAGGAACTTGCCAGATTTTGCACAGAATATTCATAGGAATAATAGCAGAAATGTGTTTTCTGTGCGCTATCGGGCAATCCGGCTACAACCCCCCCTCCCTGGCACAGGACCCCAAACCTCAGAGATGTTCTCCTGGCAAGGGATGGGCACCACCAGAAGGTGAATGAAGGTTACCAGAGCCCTGGTGTGCTATAGCGACCTGCGCTCTCCCCTTAGAGCTTCCTTCAGCTACAACCAAAGGCTGCCAGAAGGGTCATTTGAGGGAAAAACCCACCACGAAACGCATTCCTAAACACCATCCTCCTCCTGCTCCACGGACCCGGGGCTTCCCAGATCAGAAGCCATGAAAATCCCCGAGCACGAGCCCCGCAGAGGTATTTAAAGGTTGGTGCCCCGTGGGGAGGCTAATGCTGGAGGAGCGTTTCCCTCAAGATGCTTTCAGCGCCCTGTCGGGTCTCGGCTCTTCCCTGATCCATCACGGGCCGGTGCAGCCCCCCCGCTCCTTCCCTCCCCGGCTCAGGATTCGGGAACCAGACACGGGGATGAATGTGCACGGATGAGCTCCAGGTATTCTCGGGGAGGGAGAAGTCTCTGGAACAACTTTAGTGCCTCTTACACCCCTTGACGGCACGTGCAAAGCACACCTGAATGCCATCCCACGCTCCGGAGCTGGAACTGAGACAAAAGGGCAAAATAATCTGTATTTTATTTTACATTAAGACCCTCAAGATGCCCACGCGGCTGAGCATTAACACCCTTCTGCTTTTACACTAGATAAGTCTTACCTAAATGTCCTGACCAACCTTCCAACTATTTACACCAGACGGACAACATCGTTTTGAGAAACACCGTGCAATTATTTTGAGAGCAGACCCAGCCACGATTCCCTATTTTTAATTACGACCCTTCGGTGGCAGAGGGTGGACAACAGCCCGAGTGGGAAAGACAACACTATGTCCCTCTGTCCTCTACAACCGACCGCCCTTTCCCACGGCCGCTTCCAGAAGCCGACACGCCACAACCCTCCTCCAGGTGAAACCACCCAAATAATTCACCGAGAATTACTCTGCCACAGCATCCTCACCAGAAACAGAGGAAAAACTACGTATTGCACCCTAAATCTCTCCCTCCCAGGCAAAGCCAGCTCTCCATTTTTACTAAATCTATCAAAAGTAGTGTGCACAGACTAAGTTGCACGCTCTCTCTGTATTTCTTTATCCATGACTACGAGCAAAACACACCTCGCCTCTAAAGCTTTATTCCCAGGATTTCCTTATCGAATGAGCAAGCAGGCTTTTAGAAGGCGGATATAAATTAACGAGGCTGCGTACCGCTTAATGACCGCTGGAAGAGGAGGGCCCTGATTGATGCTTGGGGAGATGGGAGGGATACAGGTGGGAAATGGGAAGAAAAACAAGGAAATGAACGATTATATACGTTGCTTTGGTGGAATTACAAACGCCGGCAGGAAAGCAACGATATTTTCAGGAATGCTGATGGAAGTGCTGCTCGACAGGGGGTGCACCCCTCGTTAGGAGGTGGGGACCCAGAAGGGACACCCCCGGTGCAGGGGGAATAGGTGCTGGTAACCAAATTCCTGCTCAGCACATTTTTTGGGGTGACTCGGCATATCCCCCCACCCCGGGCAACCGCGAGCGCCTCCGCCATCGGTTTGATCCGACAGGTCTGACGTATATTTGACCTTATTCCAAGAGACTTTGGCAACTTTTAAGCCGGACCCAGGATGCTCACAAGGGCAACGCGCTTTCGTTGGCGAAAAACAAAGCTTTTTGCAGAAACGCGGCGCGACACGGACTCGCTGGGAGCAAAAGCGGGGAAAAGATGCTCCGCGAGGCTCAAATATTACAAGGATTTTATTTTTTTTTTTACAACAAACCACAGTCTTAGTTTAGGTATAAGATATTTTAATGAGCGGCCCGTGGTACCCCGCTGCCCATCCTCCGTGAAGCGCCTGCCAAACGCTAACGAAGACACCGACAGAATCGCCCTCGGATCCCACAGCCCACCCCCGGCTGAAGGGATAATTTAGATTTTTAGAAGGGGGCTGAACGTCCCACCAGCTCCCCAGCTCCGCCGTGGCACCTCGGAGGGACAGCAGGGGAAGAGCCGAGGAATTAAAGCAGCGCTAACAAACTTTTCAATCCCCCAGGCCAAACCGGTGATGCAACACCCCGCAGCTTCTGGGACAAAGATGTGAACTACAATGCCTCAACCTCTGCCATGAAAAATTGCCCTTGTATCTTAAATGAGTTACATATTTTTTTTGAATACCCTGTAAGATAGGGGAAGCGGGGCGTTATCGAGCTGCCAAATCTCACTCCTGTCATGAGGTCATTTCTGGCCGGCGGCCAGGCGAGGTTTCTGCCAAAAATCCCGGTGCTGACCATCGCTCTCCCTGGCCTCCCCCCGCCAAATCCTTCTCCCTCCTGCCTCAGGTCAGGAGAAAAAAAAAAAAAAAAAAAAAAAAGGTCAGGAAGGGGAATATATTTTTGTTTTTAAATCGGCTCGTACAATCACAACCCACGTGGTCGTTACCGAAAATACTTGACGTAGCTGAGCACGGCAAAAGGCCCGTTTGAGGGCTCACAGCACCCGCTTTATTGGGATGCTGGGCCCTCCCCGCCCCCCTAAAGCGCCCCCCGAGTCTGATGTCTCCCTCGCAGCTCCCTGGGAGAGGGATGCCCTTGATGAGATGGCTTCAAATAATTACTCCCTCATTCCTGCTTAATTTATATACGCATCTGTCTCCGGACACACGTGCACGGGACCGCACTTCGGATGTACCAGCCGAGCTGCTGGGGGACGGAAAGCAGCGAGGAACCCCATAGGTACCCCCAAGGTTTTAACGTTGCCGATGATAACGTTTTAAATAAAGCTGTTTGCAAACACCTCCGCTTTAATGGCAGAAGGGATCTATTCACAGCCCCCCCATCCTCCACGTGGCTGGTTTTGGCTACACGCCGGCTCAAGCGAACGGGGCAAGGCAGAAAAGGCAGCGAGGAAGAGGGGAGCAGCACTACCAAGGATAACATCAGTTACACGTCGTCACAGCACCAGTTCCCAAAACGGAGGGTTTTCGGTGCCGGCAGCTGGGCTGGGAGCTCCGCGCTGCCCAGGAAGCCCAGCGTCTCTCGCGTGCCCTTTCCGACGAGGGGGACTTTCTCTCACGACCGACTGCTTCAATACGTCCCAGGGAATTTTTCATCCTTCGCCTGACAGGCCAGATGTAAAAATAAAGAAATAAATAATTAGCATTACCTTATCTGGAGTATGTCAGCTGTAGCGAGGGACGCTTGGATCTCCGTACGCATCCAGAGACAAATTATCTAACGCTGTAATTTATGAATGCCTCAACTATTTACCCTGGTATTTCATTATGCATTTGCTGGAAAGAAGAGCTCTAAAGACTAAACAGATCCAGCACGATAACACGAAAGGAACTTCAGCCGCATGCTATTACAAGACAACCTAAGAATTCCAACACGACATCAAGCTGCTCCGACTCATTTCGTGTCGACACTGTTAAAGGACCGAGGGGGAATAATAAAAAAAAAAAAAAAAAGCCACGTCCAGATAAGCATGGGTTCTCTCCGGTTCAACCCTTACTTAGCTTTTATTATGGGAAGCTGTGGAATCCAAACACACCAAACACCAGCCCGGCTTTCCCGGGAGCAGCCGAGGCCGGCGCAGCCGAACGGCTGCCCCGCTGCCAAGTAGGAGGAAGAGTTTCCAAACTCCCAGCTTTATCAAAGCTATTTTTGTCCTCCTGCCTCCCCCCCCATCCGCCCCCCCCAGCCCCCGTGCTGCCAGGGGGAGCCGCATGGAAACCAGCCCAAAAGTGGGAAAAGCAGCTTTTCTGCCCCATTTCTCCTCCTGGGCCCCATTCAACACCCCCCCGGCTGCAGGCAGCCCCTTCTCGGGGGTTATGGGGGGGACACATTAAATGGGGGGGGGCTCAGCCACAGGACGGATCCTGGAACCCGCCAGATCCCATCCCTCGCTCAGAACACCCAGAATTGACCCAAAACACAGGGTAAAAAAAAAAAAAGACTAAAGTGAAGAATCAAGGTCCGGGGGGGGGGGAATCACCCTGGGACACCCCCACCCCCGCTTTTTTCCCTTTTTTTCCCTGTTTTTTTTCTTTTTTTTTTTTCCCCCCCCTTCTTTTTTTTTCCCTCTAAAGTTAGATTTGTGTTTTTTTTTTTAAAAAGCCCCCCTGGATCAGGAGCGGAGATGGGTTTAAAACCCCCGAGCTTAGAAAAGATGCTGCCCCCCCCCCCCCCAGGAGATTTTTAAAATCGATCCAGATGTGTCCGTAGGTGGGGGGGGGGAGGGATCCATCCAGAGGTTTTTAGGGGCAGTTGGATGTTTTTGGGTTGTTTTTTTTTTAAAATCCACAGCTCTCCGTGTCTGAGCAGCGCAAACGGACGCCGTCACGAGTTCCAGTTGTAAAAAAATAAAAGCAGGGGCCGTTTTCGGGAGCGGGACCCACGTCCCGGGGGGGGCCACACACGGGGGGTCGTCTCCCCCCGGCCCCC
>JAOXJK010000062.1:3516880-3542081 GCA_025774025.1 Xenus cinereus
GCTGGATGGGGCTTGGAGCAACCTGGTCTGGTGGGAGGTGTCCCTGCCCAGGGCAGGGGGGTGGAACTGGATGGTCTCTAAGGTCCCTTCCAATCATATTTCTATGATTCTATGAAATATGGGGAGGAGTTAGAGGGTGGAGCTGGAAATGATAAAAATTTTCAAATCAAAAATGGGCAAAGACAAGGGAGGGTCCCTTCTAAGGAGTCGCCTGGAAAAGACTGGGGAGGTAACGGGTACAAACCTCTCCAGGGGATATTCCGATTGGACGTAGGAGGAAAAAATTTCAGGATGAGAACAACCAGCTGAGGCTGAGGGAACTGGGTATGTTTAGTTTGGAGTTTAGTTTGGAGAAGAGGAGGCTGAGGGGAGACCTCATTGCCCTCTACAACTACCTGAAAGGAGGCTGTAGGGAAGCCGTGTTGGCCTCTTCTCCCATGACCGGGACCAGAGGAAATGGTCCGAAGTTGGGGTAGGGAAGGTTTAGATTAGATATCAGGAAGAATTACTTTTACTGAAAGAGTGGTCAGGCACTGGAACGGCCTGCCCAGGGAGGTGGTGGAGTCACCACCCCTGGAGGTATTTAAGAAACGTGTAGATGTGGCACTTCAGGACATGCTCTAGTGGCTGAGATTGTAGGGGTTTTTTTTGTGTGTGTGTGGTTGGACTCAGTGATCTCAGAGGTCCTTTCCAACCATGATGATTCTGTGAATAATCTCCCTGGGGAAGTGGTGGATCTCCCATCACTGGGCACTTTTAAGACTCAGCTGGACAGAGTGCTGGGCCATCTTGTCTAGACCATGCTTTTGTCCAGAAAGGTTGGACCAGGTGATCCCTGAGGTCCCTTCCAACCTGGTGTTCACTGATTCTTCGATCATTAATGGTCTGGGGGTGTGGTTTAACCCCCGCCGACAACCGCTTCCTCAGTTGGGATGGGGGAAAGAATGCAAAGAGTTAAAGTGAGAAGAAAACCTCATGGGTTGAGATGAAGATGTTTAATCAGTAGAGAGGGGTGGTAAAGAGTGCCCCATCCCTGGAAACGTTCAAGCTCAGGTTGGACGGGGCTCTGAGCAACCTGGTCTAGTTAAAGATGTCCCTGCTCATTGCAGTGGGGTTGGGCTAGATCAGCTTTAAATGTCCTTTCCAACCCAAACCATTCCATGAGTCTCTGTTTCTCGAGCAAAAGCCACACGTACAAGCAAAGGAAAACAAGGAATTCATTCACTGCTTCCCACAGGCAGGCAGGTGGTCACCCATCTCCAGGAAAGCAGGGCTCCATCTCGTGTAATGTTTACTCGGGAAGACAAATGCCATCACTCTCAATGTCCCCACCACCCTTCTTTTCCCCCATCTTTCTATGCTGAGCATGATGCCGTATGGCATGGAATAGCCCTTTGGTCAGCTGGGCTCAGCTGTGCCTCCTCCCAACTTCTTCTGCCCTCCCAGACCATTGGTGGTGGTGGTGGGGAGGTGTGAGGAGCAGAAAAGGTCTTGAGAACTTAGCCAAAACCGCAAAGATTCGTGCGCTATCAACAATATTCCCATCCCAACCCCAAAAACACAGCACTACACGAGCAACTAGTAGGAAAGCCACCTCAATCCCAGCTGAAACCAGGACAGCTGGTTGGTTGCTCAGCACAGGTTGTACCTCGCCGGTGACAAACGAGACAAGGGGGGAAACCAAGAGCTCATCTCCTGCCCCAGGCAGTTTGCTTCAGCCCCCTGGGGACTGCGAACACCTGAGAGCGTGGTCACGTTAGGCAAATAGCATCTCAAAATGAGTTTCCCTGCCAGGCGGCTGCACGCGTGGGGGATTCTCTGCAGTGAGAAATCAGAGGAGGGTTTTTGAGAGCAAAGACGTCCAAAGCCCAGGGCCCAGCGGGCGGACATTAATTCTGGAGGCACCGCTTGGAAGGTGAAGGCAGCTGAGCACTGGGTGCCCAGCAGGGTTTTGAACACTGTGGGGCAACTATTGACACCTTCTCCAGCTTATTAAAGGTTGATTCTGGCTGCTATAAAAAAAAATCAAAGGTGGAAAGCAGCTTGGGCACAAGTTAACCAAGAAACAGCCTGGGTTTTGAGAAGGAAAACTGTGGTCTTCAAGAAAGCAGGCTTGAATAAACCATGGGTTTGGGTATATATCCTTCAGAAAACAAGGAGTGGGGGAGGACATCCAGGGAGTTGCCGGTTCCTTACTGGAATTAGAGTAACGGCACATCTGCAGACCATCCCAAGGCAGAAGCGAGATAGAAAGAATAGCATGAGATCAGCTTGGTCATCTCCAACACAATAAGGAACACGCACAGAAAGGATAAATCAGAGCAGTCCCTAATAGCGAGGGTGAAAGAACGGCCTGAGCGTGTGGGGACAGAGCTGGCTGGAGCGAGGCTGCGGCCGCGGGGGAGCGCGAGGACAGACAGCAAGTGGCGTGGGAGATAAGGAAACATCACCAAGTATGTCAGTAAACGGGGAGAGAAAAACCAGGTGGTTCTTCTCAGCGAGGAGGAACACGTAGAGCTGAGAGGGAAGCGGACAGAAGGGTTGGGACTGTTTTAGTGAGAAATTATGTTAAAAAAAAAAAAAAAAACAACAACCCAGCATTCAGGTTTCAGTCAGGCAGCACCAGCGACGGGTAAGATGTAGGGAAGGGAAGGGGGAGTAGAGATAGAAACCTTAGGATTTGTGCAAATAGCTGGATGATGGTTTAGCCAAATCATTAGGGGTTATCATGGGGAATTAGTGGGGTCAGGGGGAGCTTCAAAGGCTGGGTGAGGAGGAATAAAGTGTTGGGAAATTATTATAGAGGCCACACAGCTTGGGTAAATATCCCCAAAACATTGTGAACAACAAAGATGTTTGTTAGCACCCAGAGGGTGGGATGGAAGGGGGGACACAGCTGACGGGGATTTGCTGAGGGTGACCTTCTCGGGCCAATCTGACCTCCTCGGTGACCAAGCGAAGCTGGCAACTGCTTTATCTTGATTTCCACGATGCTTTGTCATTCCGGGTGCTGACCGGTTCCCTTGTCAGGGTCACTGCAGGGCCCACCAGCCCCAGGGGTTTGGAAGAGCTGACACGGGACAAAGGCAGGAACCCATGGCTGAGCGGGGGAGGCTCCTCAAATGAGCATTTGCACCACGAGGAGGAGTTTGCTGATGGTTTACAGCCAAGGAAGCAACGTATCAAAAAGACCTCTGCAAAAGTTTGTGCTGGTTCTATCAGCAATCAGTGTTTTCGCTTGATAATGCAATAAAGAGTGAAATTAGTAAGACTGGGTATGATGCCTACAGGCTGCAAGAAGTTTGACTAAGGCGTTAGAAATGATCTTAAGAAAGGTGGCCTGAAGAAAACAGGATACAATTTGAAAGAATAAAAGGGAAAGAAAAAAAAAGGGAGGGGGGGAAGAGTGCAAAGGTCTTAATGGAAGGCAGAAGGAGCATCTGGGGCTGCGGAGGGTGAGGCAGGGGTGGCTAGGTGGCACTGCTGAGGAGCACTTCCAGCTGGTTTCAGACGATGAGATAAAGCAGAGCAGATGGCCAGTGCTGGGGAAGCAAGCACAGAGGGGGAATGTTAGAATTATCATCTGAACCCCAGGAAGGGGAGCCGCACCAAGGACTATCACCTCACACATCCCCCAGGCTCAGGAGTTGTGGGTGAACCGATGGAGGAGAAGCTCCGCTGGGAGACGGGGAGCTCTTGGCCCTGCGCTGGATGTGCTGCGGGGGAAGGTCTTGCGTGTCCCCCCCTGATGCCCAGGGACGTGCCCTCTGAGCCCACCTGGAGGTACCTTCTGCTGCACGGCTGTCAGGGCTGGATTTGGAGAGCTAGGTGGTCCCTTGCAGATCTTCCCCTGCTCCATCATCCCATGAGCAGCGTGGGAAAGCAGCCTAAGTCCTGGAATGGTTTGCCTGGGAATTTGTGGGGTCTTCATCACTCAGTATTTCACAGATTACTGCTATAAAGAATACTATAGTTGCTGTTTATCCTGCCTTTGGGGAGGAGGATAGACTAGATGACCTCTTTGTAGTCCTTCCTAGCCTTATTTTTCTGCAATAGGAGTTTTTTTTTCTTTAAGTTCTGTGTAATACTCATGAAATTATATGAGTCTCTGTTTTCATTTAAGAGAGAAATGTTTCCCTAATATTTGTGAAGAAAAAACTAGAAGCATTAACCACTGCCAACTCTAACAACTCAAGAGAAAAAAGCAAATAGAAGCAAATGAGCCCTCTGTACAACATGCTGCAATTATTTTCGGCCAATTTATAATTGTTTGAATGCTTAAGGTTGTTACTCTTTTTCAAGGCTGAGATTCAAATTATTTAAAAACAATCATACATTGACCTGCTCAGGCTTGCAACAGCCTAGTTCCATTTTCAAGACTAATTTATGATGAATTTTAGAGGCTGGTTAAACCCAGAAGTCCCCAAAATACTTTGTACCTTGTAAGTTCTTAGGGTCTTAAAGACAGGTCCGTGTTGCAAATGTCTTAAGGCCAAGCTGCATAGCTGGGTCAATCAGTTATTAATATTAACTGCTCATAAGTAGGGAGCTCGCCATTTCTGCTCAGATCTCATTAGGGACATTTGCCAAATCCTCAAATCGAGGTACTTCTGCCTCCTAGAGCAGATCAACGTGTAGCGTCCCACCAATTAAAAAGAAGCCCCATCTGATGGTATAATTAGTATGTGTCATCCCGGACCTGAGAGAGGTCCTCACACCTTGACCCTATGGACGGGTGAAGCCCCACAGAAGCCTTATGCTCTTTCTCCAGTATTTTATTCTAGTTTCTCTTGCAGTAAGCATTGCTGCCAGCCTCAGGCTTTGGTGAGAGCACGTGGTGGGGAGCCCTTCCCTGCCACAGATGTTTGCTTTCTGAACCATGGGTCCTCCTTCTCCGCTGAATGCAACCAGTGCCCTTTTTTTCCCCAAGTTTCACCCCATTTCATTATGCCAGCCCTGAAAATCTTTGTTATGTAGCTGAAGAACCTCAAAGGATTAAGTTGTCTTCTGCAGCCCAGCCTCATTGCTCCAAGGAGTCCTGGTCCAGGGGAAGCAGGAGCCAGAGGACAAGAAAAGCCTCCCACTCGTAAGGACTGCAGAAATGACACAGATTCGTAATGCTTTGGATGGGCTGATCAAAGGCAGGGTCCACAATAGGCAAATAAAGAACAGTTCTTTTTAATCAGAAAATAACATTACTTCTTTCACAAGGAAGAGGTCCCCCCACCCAAATTTTGCCTCTTTATATCTGCTAGCCTTTATTGGGTCCAGCTGCCCCTGCTTTTTTTTTCCCCCTGTGAACAATGGAGAGAAATCTAGGAAAAAAGGAAACATTCCAAAAATAAAGGCATTGTTCCCTCCAGCCCATGTAGTGCGACAGAGTCCTCTGGAGGGTGGGCAGAGGCCGAAGAGGAGAAGAACGCACAGAGGCCGACGTTTCCAATGCCAGGGGACTTTTTCCTCTTGATTCCTAAACTTGTTGGTTGTTGGTTTTTTTTTTTCCCTCCAGCATCACAGTGCAACGGAGCCTTCCCATCCCAGCAGGATTTAACCGAAGGTGGGAGGAGAACCTGAGGTAGGAGCCTCGTCAGTTTGGGAGATCTCCCTTTCTTTTGGCAGGGGTAGAACTCTCTCAGCATAACACAGGACACTTTATGGCAGGTCCCAGTGCCAGTTGCTATACATATTTAAGAGAGCAGTGAATCCCTTAGAAAGATGTCGTAAAGAAGATTTTAGCCCATTTCCCATTTACATTTTGGCAACAGCTGCAATATTTGCAGCAGCAATAGAGTAGATTTTAACATGTGTGACCTAAAAGCTTTGGAATTCATGACTTTCCTTTGAGGAAAGCTCCGCTAAATTGCAGGAAAGCCATCTCTTTTACTCTCTCAATGATGTTAGCCACAACGTTAATACAATAAAGTCTCCTGAAACCTGAAGTCATAGCATACTGACAGCGTGTCCTCAGATACGTTTATAAGCCCTTAGGACAGAGGGTCCTGACTTTTAGAAAAGCCTCCGCACATCACTGCCGTTACAATTATTTTTTTCCTCAGCGAGAGCCGAGATGTTTCATACAATCTGCTTTACTTAAGATTGTCTTTTCAGTAACTGCGAGCTCTGCCTGGGCAGTAAAGGTAGTTATTTAGTGAATTTATTTGTGTCCAATTGCTTCCACAGGGGTGTGGATTGAACAGTACGTTCACGTTCTACCAGCAACACGCACTAAGCAGTCAGATTCATGGGATACCTTCTCCCCTAGCTCTGGCTAGGGCTCTCCTGAGATTTTTCCTCTCTCAGGCCATTACTATCTATCTCTGATCACGTGCTTTTCCCTCCCATTTTCCTCCATGAATTCTTACAACTGTCACGAGCTGCTCATCCCTCTCCTGGACAAGGATCATCCCATTCCCCCTGCTTGACTGGCAGTCACTCTAACAAGCTTCAACAAGTCATGCAAGACAGAGGGTGATGAGAAAACACTTGGTATCCCAGTATCAGCTAAACAGCCGCTGTGTTTTAAGCCTGAATTATGTTTTTTTCTCCCCTCACGAGCAGTAGGCAGTGTTTACAGAGCACAGCGCTCACAGCATCACTCAAGGGCTCCATTTCACATCATTAAACACGATACCACCATGCATTGACAGATGCTTTCTTTGAGATGCACTAATAATCATCAACAAGCAATAATAATTGCAAAGAGTTACGTATGCTTGTGTCCTTTTTACAGAGAGGAAAAAAAAAAAAGGGCCTATTGACTCTTGCTGTGCTTATTTTCACATGTTCTTCCCCCTGTACTCCTGACTTCTAAGAACTAGCGGCACGTTGACATCTAGCTTGCCTGTACAGACAAGCCTTTGCTTTGCTTTCTGTTTTAAAGGAAGATGGAGGCCTAATTGCTTACCCAGCTTTGCTGTTTCATTTCATTACGGAGTATACAAGGAGGAGGTTTGGCCAAAGAAGGCTAAGCGAAGCCTAAACACAGCCTCTTCTAGAGAGGGTAACTAGCATGTTGCTCTTGGTTCTGTTGTATGTTTATTTATATGTTATTTGGTGATAATGAAAAGCAAATGTTAGGAATCTATTCAGTTCTTAAACTTTTATAGACTTATTGTCTTTATTTTCAACTGTGCAACCGTCTCTCAGCCTCCCCCTCCCTCAGACACATGGAAGTGCAGTCGGTGACCAGCGTCAGCTGTGCTCTTACTCATCCTGGCTGGAACAATGATATTCCACACCACGTTATACAACCTCCCCGGTACTCGCCGCCTCCTCGCCCCCGACCCCTTGGCTCCCCGCATCCCAGGTCGCTCCGGCGAGCGGGCAGCGGAGGAGGCTTCCAAGTTATTGTCCTGGAGTGCCGGTTTCAGGGCTCGCTGCTGCCAATGAAAGAGGAGACGGTCTTTGCCTCGAGGAGCATACGTGATATATGAGAGACACCCTTTCAGAAAGCCCAGAGCCTGCTTTGGCCCTTGTTTGCGTCGATAATACCCAGTCACCAACAGCCCATGGGAAAACAGGGAGGAGGAGAAGGGAGCTGCACCCTTCAGCTGATGTTTACCTCGATTAGAGACCAAGAGGAGGGTGCTCCTCTCCTCTGCCTGTTGCCAGAGGTTGGCAAGGCTTTCTCCAGGCTCCAGCATTTCTGGCACATTACCTGACCTGTTCCCTGGGAAGCACAGCCCTGGGTTTGGTGCTCCCCTCTCCCTAGGTGCTCCTCAGGGGAGAAAGAAGCTGCCCCGCAGAGCCTCTGTCCACCTCCGGGTGGGAGACTCCCAAATCTTGCCCCTTCTCACCCAAACCAGACACTGTGACCACCCTCAAAGCAGCAGCAGATGGGTCTTACAGCTTGCTCCTCGCCCATACTGGGGCTAAAAGTGTGGCCCCACTCCATCTGCAAGTGATTTCGGTCATTTGATATTTGTCTCTGTTAATGCACGGCACGAATTACCTCTTTGCAGAAGCAGTCCTGATTAAATTATTATCCACAGAATTTAAACCTCTGAAGCAAGAGAAGCAGAAGCCAAAGAGGCTGGAATACGCATACACCCCACAAGCCTAGGGCAGGGGGGTTTCCAGGACATCTCCCATCAGTTTTCCCTCTGGCTAGAGGAGGCATTATGGTCCTGAAACCAGGGTTACAACTTGCTCTGCAGGGATAAATCCATGGACAAAATGAAGTACAGGGTCAGTGGAGTTAATTCTAAATAATATAAGCTCAATTTCTGTGGAGCACGTGAGCTCAAGTACCACTGCTCATGTCTCTCTCGCCTGTTACCACCCACCCTGTAGAGGGCTTTTCCCATCCCAGCTGTACAGCATCATCCTGGCCCGACAGCCCTGTCCCAGAGGTCAACTTACCTCAAGGTTTGGTGCTCACCAGACTAAACCTGTGCCCTTTCTGCACCTCAAAGGAAAGCCACAGACTTTTCTTGCACCACTGCGGTTCCTCAGGGTATTCCCAGATGTCCATCAGGATAGCACCTGTGGGATGGCTCCTACCAAGCTTTGCTCCAGAAGGACGGTGGCTTTGAGGTGTCCTGAGGGACCAACCCATGTCCCATCTCCCCCTCACTGATCCCTTCTTATAGAGCAGGGACTTGTAGGACCGATGACCGTGGGCTCAGCACGTGAAGCACCATCAACATGGTACAAGGGAAGCATCATGGGCTGCTGTGTCTCTCCTTTGGCACCCAGTGGGATTGTCACATGAGCCCATTCGCCCTCCAGAACCACCCCTTGAGCCACCAGCTGCAGGTCCCTGGAAAGAGCGCTCATCCTGCCCTTCTTCTGCCCTTCACAGAATGGTTCGGGTTGGAAGGGACCTTAAAGATCATCAAATTCCAACCCCCCTGCGATGGGCACACTTCACTTGCAGCTTCTACATCTTTGCGGCATTAATGGCGCTTCATCACTAGCATTAATAAGCCCAAGGTCTCTAGGAGGCTTTGGCATTGCCTCCTTTTGAAGGCAGCTGTAGTTCTGCATGGCAACACACCACGTCTCTCTGGTCACAGCCACACAGGAGATTCAGGCTGCTCTACAGCAGCTCTTCTGGGCTAAGTAGGGAAAAAAAAAAAAGGGGGGGAAAAAAATGAAACATTCTTGAAGAAAAATAAAAAAAGGAAAAAGGAATAAAAAATTAGCCAGATTTCAATGATTTTTGCTAGCCTTGATGGCCAGTACGAAATGCAGCGCCAGAGGTGGAGGGTCCCAGCTCAGCCCTCACCCAGCCCCGGTCTGCCCAGCAAAGAAAGCTGCAGGGTGGGAGATGGGGGAGTGAAGCCCCCCTCAGCCCCTGGCATTCCTGAAGGTCAAGCATTTCTCTGCCCCCCAAAGCTGTGCCTGCAAAAGCACCCATGGGGAGGAGAGGTCAGAAGCTATTTGGAGCCAGGGACCAGAGCCTTCCCATGTAGTTTTGGGCTAAACTTGACTTTTTAAGCATCTCAGGTAAGGTGAGTCCAGGGTAAAGGACTGAAGCCCTGGCTTTGAAAAAGGTAAAGCCAAGGAATTTATATCAAAGCAGGAGTGGTCATAAGGAGGACATATGGAGCTATCTTTTTCTGCTCACTTCTTAAGTTATTGGAAACTGCGCACCCAAGGCCCTGATCTGGCTACGGGACCTCCACATAAGGGGGCTTAGTTTCCAGGTGAGCTGGGATTACAGTGATTTGCAACCTCCAGGCTGTTAATATTACATGACAGCAATAACCAGGGGAAGAAAAACCCCCGAGTGTTTGTTCTTAGATGCGTCCCAGCAGTCGGAGATTTGAGCGAGGAGAAAGATCACAAGGCGCAGACGTAATATCCAACAGCAACACAGCCTTAAACCAGCAATTTCCTCCGCGCAGCCCACGTCGGATCAAGGCTCCATAAAGCACAGGGTTCGAGCCCTGGTTTAGGGGATTTGGAAAGGGGCAGTAGCCATTTGATCCGGGATGGAAAAGCAGAAATAAAACTGCTTATTACAAAGGCATATTTCAAACAGCGAACAGATACAGCTCTAATGAGGGCCATTCCCCTTCATCTCTTGCCGTGCAGGTTCAGCAGTCGTGGCTCCGCGAGCTCTGGATTCCTAACTTTGGGGAATGCTGCCTTTCTAGGCCAAACCAGCCAATATAAACATGTGTGTTTCATCTCAGAATAAAAAAAGAAAAAAAAAAGATTGAAAAATAGCAAACCATGTAATTTTTGAAAGGAGTAATTCCATTTGTGATTTGAAATAACATACTTTTGGATGTGAAGGCCAGTTTCTCTGGATCAATTGGATGAAGACATCTGCTTTATTTCAAAGAGATCTGAAGAGGTAAGACTTGACAGTTCTTTGTTGAAATCTTTGCTATCTCCTTTGTATATCTAAATTACATTTATTGATATACAATGTTGACGTTTTTGTAATACTTCTAAATCTCATAACCTTCTGTTTCAAATTCACAGTCTTCTACCACTTAAGCTATTATTATTTTTACCAGTCCCAAGGGCGTGCTAGAGTCTCTTTGGTACAAATTAGAAAGGCTTTTATGAAAAACTTACAGTTTATATAAAAGAGGTTCTCTCTTTGGCTTCTCCACCATCCTCGATACCAACGTAGCGACAGTTTCTAGCGTAGACTCACCGAGGACGGGTCTCCACAGCATCTGGTGCTTTAGCACGGATGCCAAACGTGTTCCCAACTAGGCCTGGAGGATCTGAAATGGTGTTAGAAACAGTAGCAATTTTTCCCCATGAGGAAAAAAAAAAGCAGCCAAACTCTGACAAGCTTGTGAATACAAACACCTCAGGGGATCTTCTGGCGGCGAGACTTTCCTCCCAGCTGGTGGCAGGGTCACCTGTGGCCTTACGGTGGGCTGGGTGCTGACCTGGGCTTGACACCAAGCGGTGGGAGAAATATTTTTTCTAGGAAAGACTGGTTTTGTCAAGGAATAAATGCTGGGGTAGCAATGACGGAATGATCCCTGTGTAGAAAGCGTGTGGGTCAACCCCGATTTTGGAGCAAAGATCAAGTCACAGGCAAGGAGCCTGAGGGATAGAGAGGATGGTGGTGGGAAGAGGCTGAGAAAGACTGGAGGAAGAGTGTGAGAACTTGCTGGAGCAAGCCTTGGAAAAGGTGGCAGATCAAACGTGAAGGGTAGCAAGGAAGCGAGAGAGCGAGAGAGAGAGAGAGAGAGAGAGAGAGAGAGAGAGAGAGGCAGGCTATAATCCTGATTATCACCTACATGAGACTCATTTAGCACTATAAACCTGGTCTGGTGGGAGGTGTCTCTGTCCAGGGCAGGGGGGTTGGAACCGGATGATCTTTAAGGTCCCTTCCAACCCAAACCATTCTGTGATTCTTAAAACACAAAGGGGACTGGTAGGGAAAATGACAGCAGGATGTAATGGATAAGACAAAGATATAACCTCTCCCTGTTGCATATAGCAATTCCTGTTACTTGGTTCAGGGAACTTGTTGTGATGTTTCCACATTAAGACAAGGAAGTTGGATGTAATTTGACATCCCTTGCCTTTATCAGCTCTGTGATCTTTGCTTGCACTTAACACTTCCTTTTTCAAAGGAAAAATCAGATCCTGGACACTTTTCTTTTCAGGGTGTTGCCCAAAGGGCAGTGGGATGGATGGATACCTGTTGGGTACCACCACATGACTACACATGGCATCCTGGATGTGCCATGCGGTATGTCTGTCTGGCTTTCCTAACACCAAACTCACCTCTGGAATCTCCTTCTGTGAGCCCTCACCTTCACAAGCTAAAGACTCTCGACTGCTTTCACCAGGAGTGAGTTTTCTTAATGTACAACTGATTTCATGACAAGGATGAGATGTTTGTGGAGGAGAACAGAAACAGGACATTGATCTGAGGGGTCATGGCTGGAACAGGGCTGCAAGAGGGAAGACTCCTTGGGGCCCAAGAAGAGCAGGGGGTTGACATGGAATAGAAAAAACAGTGGATAATACAGTTGGACTGGAAATAACTTACAGAATCATAGAATCATTCAGGTTGGAAAAGATCCTTGGGATCATGGAGTCCAACCATCAACCTTACTCTACAAAGTTCTCCCCTACACAATATCCCCCAACACCACATCTAAAATTATAATTAAGCACATCCCACCTTCCAGATCTATTTACTTATTAGGGCAACAGGAAGAGGATTTTGTCCAGTCCTTCCAGAATAACCTGCAACATTCAGCCTAACCTCATCTCATCTCCTCTGCCACTATTTAAAGAGAAGTCCCCAGGATGGCACCAGCACATTCCTGCTGACCACCAGCAGATCTTCTCAACAGCTGGGGGTCTGCCCTTCTGTAAACTCCAGGAACATGATGACCAAGGCCATCCTGCTTGCCACTGCTTCGCTTTCAGGTTTTGGGGATTATTTGTTATTATTTTTTTCAGAATATTGGGTCCTACAGTTTCTCCTGATCTGGTTTAATTAACAGGGGGTTTGGGTAAACTCCTGGCTCAGGGCAAGTTCACGAGAGAGGATGATAATCAAAGTCCCACATGGCTCTCCTTGAATTACGCTTCTCTATGGATATAGATGGAAAAAAAGAAAGGAACTTTTACTGTTTTCATGTGAAAGCAGAAAAAACACCCCTTCCCAGCCCTTTCCTGTCAAGGGGCTTCACTTCAATATGATTTAAGCTAAATTAATAAAGACACTGATGTTTTCAGTGGAGAAAACATATTGGTATGACCTTGATCTTCCTCAGTTACCAAACCAGATCTAATGGAACAGCACAGACCTTCGGGCAGAATCAGGGCCGTGATCTGAAGTGGGAGAAGGAGAGACCAGGAGAAACAGGGCGAGAAGGAAAGAAGTCCCACAGTAAAACCCATCTGGCTTATAGTGTCTAACGTATAAACCCGCATAAACCCACCTTCTACAGCCCATCCAGGCAACTCCTGCTCTGCCATGGCAAGGGGCTTGCTAATGAAAAATAAATTGAAAGCTCTTACTTAACGCAAATTTTAGACAAAAAGAAGAGAACAAAGGAGTCCTCCAGGCAAAAAATGTGGAAAATTACAATCATTAATAATTTCTTCAACTCTTAACTACAAGATTTTCATCAGTTTTCTGAGGCGGCATCACACTAACTTTCCAGTCACAAAATCCCCAAACCCACAAAAATAAAATAATAAAATACCTGCTTGATCACACAACAATAAATCAAGAACAACTCGCCAACATCAGGGTACTCTGCTTTGAATGTATCCAGAACATCCAGGCTTTGAAAGGCCTGGAAACATCCTTGGACTTCCCGGTAGGTGTTAAACAGCCTGAAACTGTATTCTTATGGCAAAGAGCACGAAGGACAGTAAAACACAGTTTGTCTTCAGGATTCTTAGTCTTACCTGTTCAAATGTTGGTGTGAAAAACAAGGCCCTCGAGGGCATATTTTTAGGTGCATGGTAACAAGTTGCCCACTTTTCACGAGTCCTCCTCTGTCCTGGGAAAATGGAGAAGCTTCAGGAGCTCTGAAATTGTTCAGAAATACAATTACAGCCCAGTTTCTGGATGCACACGCTTGAAAAATGATACTTTTTGCTTTTTTGATAGGCCAGAACACAGAACCTTGCGTGTCATCTATTAAACTATATAAATAAATATAGAAACAAAGGGAACTCCGAGTTCCCATCCAGAAGAGCTGATGCTGGAAACCCAGAGCCCACCCATGATTTCAGCCCCATCTCACACCTCAAAGCATTTCCAAGTCTGGAGCTTGATTGGGGTCTGCAGCGCTTTTTATTGTTTTCTCGGGGGGGGGTACAGCACTTTCCATGCTTTTTTCCCCAGCAGAAATATTTTAACGCTGCCCATTTCAGTTTTTATGGAGCCGCAAGGCAAATTTACAGCAGAGAAACTTCTCTCTCACTCCACACCGCCTTCCAGCTTTGATGTCTGCGGACCTATAGGCATGAAAATTTATATCCACTTAACTCGCATCAGCTTCAAATCCCTGCTAATGGACTTTCCTGGGTTGATTTTCAGCTGCTGCATCAGTTTGGGCACCACATGGCTACTGAGACCTTTCCCTGTGCTTTGCCCAACGCTCATTACAAGCTCGGGACCAACATCGTTGCCCTCCAGGCTGGGCAGGCATGTGCCTTCTTGTCCCCTTCTCCAACCCCATAAATCTGAAGCCCTTTTTATATAGTGTCCAAGTCCCAAGCGATGCCTCTTTCAGGGCATCCTGGAGACAAGGAGACATGGCGTGCTCGTGGATCCTCTCTTCCCAGGAAGGCAGTGGCCAAGGGGAGAGATTCTTGGGGTCTCTTGAACCAGAGGAGCCTGGAGAGCACGGGAGAGGGATGTGGTGCCTCAGATGGGATGACACAGGGGCATCAAAAGGAGCTGCCAAGAAGAAATCACTTCTGAAGTCTGCAATGTGGCACTCCAGCAGTCACCGCAGCAGGAGCGGGGCCACCAGGGGAGCAGCTGGGTCCAAGAGCGCAGCCGCACAAATCCAGCAGTTAAGCATCAATCCAGAGCTGTTATATAGAGAGATACCAAGAAATCCCTTGTATTTGGCTCGGAAATCCCACTAACTGCATGCTGACGTGGGGATATTTCGGGAGCAGCCTTGCTGCATCCTTGCCCTGCTCTCCCACAGCCTCCCTAAGCCTCTGCCACAGCAGCAACCCTGAGCCCAGCCCAGCAGAACCACACCGTGGTGCTATTCCAGGTCTGATTTAAAAGGCTTCACAGCCCATCATCATCACCACCACCTTACCCAGTGCCGAGCACAGCAGAGACACCAGCCGGGGCTTTCTCATCGCTGCAGCAGGAGCTTGGAAGGACCAACCCATGGCACGTGTCTCGCCAGGACCCATCCTGCCAGCAGAGCAGGACAAAGTCATCCCAAACACATCTTTCTGAGAAGCCTGACGCTGTGTCCTGAGGCTATTTAACAGCTCTAGCCCTTTGCAGGGCTCATATATAGTTTCTAGGGCCCAGCTGAGGCCCAGAGCTGCTCAAATTGGGGTGGTTCAGGGCACACCCATGAGGAACCACTGATGAAAAGACCTTAAAAGCCAGTGGAGGGAGGGCTGCAGGCATCAGGAAATAATCTGGATGGATTTAAGTGCCTTCAGCAGGGTATGTGCTAACTTGAGGCACCTGAGTCCTCTTCTGGAGACAGCTTCTGGTGTTTTCTTTGCTGTCTGTCTGTGGGGTTAAGCATCATCCCCTCCATGCGAATAAGAAGAGCCGCCCCCCCAGGTTACTGTTAGCTCCATGGTGCATCTACATTAGAAGTTCATGTTCACACTTCATCCTGGGAACGATCTCGACTTTGTCTCATTTTTACACTTTGGTGACACCAGAAAATGGTACCCTCTGAAAATCAAAGCAACAGGCTGGAACAAACAAGCACAAAAGGATTTTAAAATAAAAATGCCCTGATTTGCTTTGGCAATGTTCCTCACCAAAGCTGTGAAGGTTCCCTGAGAAATTTGGTGGGCATTTGCACAGTTATTGCTGCTGGAGACCTTGTGAGAGGTTGTAGATGACTTGATGTGACTTAAGAAACGAGCAAGCAGCATGGTTTCAGTTAAAAACGGGCTGGGATAACATTGATCTCCAGTTGCCCAAACTGGGAATAGCACTGTGACCCTCCCAGCTGGCACGGGTCATGTCTTGGTATCTCCAATCTCCTGCCTCTGGGTTTTGTGGGCAAAAAGGACAACCAGGTGGTGGTATCAATGAAACGTCTCCCTCTGAAAGGAGGTGTGATGCCACCTTCAACCCAGGCGGTGGATACCCCGAGCAAAGCACCGTAGAAATGAACCTCGGGCACCAATCCATCTGCTGCCACTAATGGCCTGGAAAGAAACGCTCGTGTGCCCGTGTCCACGTGTAAAAATGGGACAGGCAGCCCTGGAATACTTTGGATTTTGCAGCTGAAGAGCTGAATATGGACATTGGCTCCACGTGGGGCAAAGAGAAGACCCAAAGGTGTCCCTTTGAGAGGACAGAAAATGATGCCTTCTGTTCCAGCTCTGATAGATCCTGCTAATTATTTACTCGCCCAGCCCCTCGTGCCGTCATCCACCAGACACCCCGCTCCCCACGGTTCCCCTCCTGCACCCACCGCTTCTTCTTCTCTGCTCTGGTTTTACAGCAGAGCCCGTGCCCCCCACAGTGCCTTCCCTCTCACAGGGGTCTCCTCTACCAAGCTGCTTTTAAAAAAAATTAAAAATATATATATATGTGTACCTCTGTCCAATTTTAACCACCCCCCTTTATTATTATTTTTTTTTAACTCTCTTTTCCTCATCTTCTTTCCAAGCTGAGAATTTTCAGCTCGGGGTAGGAATGGCCAAAGTGTAACTTCAGAGTTTTATGACATGGCCTTTTGCAGCCTGGCATGCAGCATTCAATTTGGAGCGGAGTGTCCTAGCTCTGTTGCATGCCGAGATCTGTTGTCCAGATGAATTAATTCCAGATTATATGTGGGTGTGGGCTTCAGCTGGGCAAAATTTGGATACCCTGGTTTAGTCATTATTCTCTGATGAATCTCTTGGTGACAGTCTTTGCCCCTATTGTTCTGAGGTGAGCCCCATGGCAAGAAATGTGAAGGCGAGAAACAAAAGAATATAAAGAAAGGTTACGAAATCAAATTCAGTAAGGCAGGGTTATTGTCCCTCCATTCTGCCTCTTCTGTCCTCCATTTGAGATTGGATTTTGCAGGGGGGGGGGAAAAAAACCAAACAAACCCAAACCACCACCCCGTAGGAGAGACGGAGAGAGTTTGGGGGGCAGGTTCTGGTGGGGAGAAAGGGAGGGGGGGCTGCCAGCCTGTCCCACTGCCTCTCCCCCCATCCCTGGACGGGCAGCAGCACCACGGCATCCCCCCCCCCAGCCTTCCCGGCCCAAATCAAACCGCAGAGAAAGGGAGGAGGAAGAAGTTATCATCAATTCTTAACATTTTATTTCTTTACTGGGTTAAACAAGGAGCGGAGAAAACCTCTGCCCCAAAATACAACAGAACTGAAAGCATTACAGGTACAGAGACTATTGAACACAGAGAGTAGTAGGATAATATTTTTAATACAACTGAATTATAGCATGGTTTTTTGTGTTTTTGTTGGGGTTTTTTTTTTTGTTTGTGTTTTTTTTTTTTGTCAAACCATTTTGGAAAATAAATGTAATAGGAACTAGTGCAAAAAAGTTCTAAACATGAAGCACAGTGTATAAAATGGCATAAGAAAACTGTCCCCTCGAGGACACAGTCACTTTCTTATGACAGAGGGGAGAAAGAGAAACAGAAGGGGGGTGGGAACAGAGAGGGAGGGTCCGGGAGGCAGAGGAAGAAAGCTGGAAAGAAAGAGAAACCGGGCAGGGGGATTAGAAAGAATATTTTGACTTCAGCAGTATGTTTGTTGTTTTGTTTTCTTTTTTTTTTTTTTTTATTTTTCACCTCGCCACCACGTACTGTAAAAGGACCTTTTTTTTTTTTTTTCTTGTAGGTCTGAGCTCTGTAACCACCGACATTTCACAAGCACTTGAGAAGGGTTCGGTCACAAGCAGCCTGGTCCCACCACAGGCAAAGCCATCCCGGCGGGGGGGGCTCCGGTCCCTGACGATGTCCCCCCCTTTCCCCAAGCCCTCGCCGGCAGCTGGCGGGGGGGGGACACACACAGAGAGACCTCACCTCGGCCACCAGCATCTCCCATGCTCTGAATGGGGACGGGCAAGAGGGCAAGGAGGCTTTCTTTGGGGCTCTCTCCCCAAAACGGTCCCCGAAACGTCCCTTAAAACCGCGGCGTCGGCTTTTCCCCCCTTGGCGGCATCCCTGCCGGACCAGCGCATGGAATTTTTCTTCCGACTTTCAACTCCCACGAGCGTAGGGAAGCGTCTCCGGTTTTCGAAGGCATCCCGTGATGTCTGAATGTATTGAAAGGCTAGAAGGAGCTGGATTCGTTTTGGGGTTTGGAAAAGAAAAAAAAAACAGAGCTTGGTTAGAGGGATGGCCGGGGGCACCCAGCACCGGCCGAGGACGGGGAGAAGAAGGGATGCTCTCTCCCAGGCAGCAGCGAATTCCCAAAGGGAACGTGCCCAAGCGCTTCCCAAGGTGTGTTATCCCGGATTTAAACCCTCCCGGTAAGAAAGGGCATCTCTCCAGTTTGCTTTCCCCACGGAGCCGCTCAGCCTGCTGCCCCCAAGAAATTGGCTGGATGCTATTTTAAGTAGAGCTGGTTGGAATTCCTTACAAATTGCTATTCTCTTCGAATCCGCTGCCACCAGTTCCAACTGTGCGAGCAGAAAAAGTGTGATTGATTTTTTTTTCTTTTTTTTTTTTTTTGCATTTGTATTTTTTTGAAAATGAAAGGTTTTGTGGGAAAAGGGCTGTTCCTTGATGCATTTCTCAATTTGGAAAAAAAAAAATAAAAAAAATTGGTCATAATTATCAATATGGATTGTTTTGACAAGTTTCAAAATTAAAAAAAAAAATAACTGTCTGGCTTGAAATGTCTTTTTGTTTTGCAACTCAAGCACGTACAGTTCCCAAATAAATACGTTTAAAAATGGTAAAACCAAACCCAAATTTCATAAGCCAAACCTAATCCAAACCTAATTTTTTGGGGTAGTTTTTTTTTTTTTTTGGTGAGTTTCAGTTTACAACAAGCGAAGTCATTGACTTCCTGGGCTGAAAGAAGGCTCGTCATAAAACGCTAACGAGACTGGAAACCGCTCCTGACCTTGTTTCGAACACAAGTACTCGATAGGCAGCCTCTGGAAGCGAGATGAGGGGATGGCGTTTAGAAATTAAGCCCATCTCTCCTGCCCACGAACACCCAGCTCTATGAAGGGGGGGTTTCTGAGAGCTTTGATCAAATCCCAACAAATTTTACAAGGAATTTTTTCATTATTATTTTCTATTTTTATAATTTATAATGATTTATTATTGTTATTGTTTTTTAAGGTTCTTATTTGAAAATGATTTATCCTTCGCGTACAGCCACGGCATCTCCTTTGCCCCCTTCACTCCCAGAAGGTCCCTTTGGGACCTGCCCTGGACCTGCTGATGGTGGTGACGTCCCTCAAAGGGTCCCATCTCCGCATGACTCGGGGCAGAGGTAAAACCCCTCCTTGCCCAGTGCTTCCCACCCGGCAGGACCAGCATCCACCAGCCTTAGGTCTGGGGAGGAGACAGCTGCACTGGCCACGATGGAAAAGGCCACGTGTGGGACCCCCCATCAAGACCACCTTGATGGTGGGTGGTGGTGGATCGAGCCCCATTTTTGGGAGGATGCTCTTCTCCGCTCAGCTGTGGGGAGGGTGGTCGGTGCTGGATTCCTTGTTTGAGACAGAGCCCGGGGCTGCAAGAAAGGTGTAAAACCCCCTGATTTTCAGCAGTCGGGTGCTGGGTCTTGGCTGACACTCAGAGGACAAGCAGAGCGGGCTTCTCCTGTCCTGTTCCCCACCCTGCAGTGATGGACAGGACTGGAACCAGTCGCCCAAAGAGTCATGCGGACCGAGAACACCTGAAAAGAGCTGCTAAAAATCTTCACTCCTGAAATAAAACTAAATGATGCTTGGAGCAGTGCAGCACCCCCAGAGCTGCCGTGGTCCAGGAGCCCTAAAGAGCCTCCTGCTGGGTCAAGAAGGGGTGATGTTGGGGTTTCGTGACGTGGGGTACCCCTGTCACCCCCTGGGATGCCCAAGAGCTGACTTGGATGGGGTAAAGTAGATGGTTATTAACATCCTGCCTAAACATTCAACGCTGCCCTTCCAAGCTCTGAAGGATAATTTAAGGGAGATTTATACCCGTGGAGCAGCTCAAGAAGTCTATAAACAAAATTGCCTGACACATCACGGAATTTAATAGGGATTTTCACAGAATCCAAGTACGTTTCTGTCCTGATTTTGTCTCTACCCGTTTCTATAGGCATTCCTTTCCGGGGTGGTAGTGAGGTATCATATTATAATTTATCACAAGCCGCTGCGTGACTTTTTGGAGGGCAAAGCCTTCAATCCCAAGGCTGAGCAGAAGGCAGTGCCCCCTCCCTGAAGGATGGAGCCGGGTTGGGGGGATGGATCCCGTCCCACCGGCCGCACAAACCGCCCCGCTCCGGGCTGTAAATCACCCACCTCCCCTGCCCGGGGAGACCTCACCGGCCTAAAGGCACCGACAGAGCTCGGCCTCCTCCGTGGCGAGGAGGATCCTGCTCCGGGAGCAGCAGATATCAGGGATTTTCTATTCTCTTTTTTTTTTTTTTTTCTTTTTTTAAACGCGGGCAGAGGAACTGTCTCCCAGCATCGCCTGCAGTCCTGAGTGGCAGTGAATGAACTGCCCTGACATCTCCTATTGAAGCAAAGCAAAATGTGTTGAACAAAAACCATTTCAAGATGTTTTCCGAGTGTTGCCAAGTTACTCAACATGTTCTGCTTTAGTTGTCAGATGCTTTCAAAGCGATTTCCCTAACTCAGAGCACGAATGGTGAGGGCTCTCCCTGGGAATCTTTTGCCTGGGGCTACCATGGATCTGTATTTTCATAAGAAAAAGGCTCAACTAATGATTAATCTTCACCAGAGGAAGCAGGGCCTTTCTTTGGGATTTTTCTTCAGTTATTTTTAATTAATTTGTACAACTGGCAGTTACATTAAAGTGCAAAACCCAGGACTAACACTCCAGCCGGGCAGGACCCAGCTACCTTTCCTCCCGCGGCCCCATCTGCTCTGCCCACTCCTGCACGGGGACCCCCTGGGGACAGCATCGCCCCTCGGCTCCCCCGGCACCGTGGGGCACAGCAAGGCTCTGGCCGGGGAGGAATCACTGCTTTCCGATGGGCATTTTCCTCGGAGTGGAGAGGAATTTATCCACTGAAGGAAAGGTTGGGTTCTAGGCATTAATCCCAATGCGCGGCACCTTCTTTAGGGAGAAGAAACCACCTCACTGAATAAAAAGGAGAAAGCACCTTGGGTTTTAATTCCCGGTAGGATAAATCCATTTAGACCTGGTGTCTTCCAAGGTCCCAGGTGGCTGCAGGAACGTGTCTCTGCAAAGGGCTCCTGGTCTGCTGGGCACAGGAGGGGCTCAGGTGGAAGGGTAACTGCATTCATGGGGCAAGAAACCCTTTCTCTCCTCATCCCAACCCCTTCTCTCCTCATCCCAACCCTTTCTCTCCTCATCCCAACTCCTTCTCTCCTCATCCCAACTCCTTCTCTCCTCATCCCAACTCCTTCTCTCCTCATCCCAACCTTTTCTCTCCTTATCCCAACCTTCTCTCTCCTTATCCCAACCCCTTCTCTCCTTATCCCAGGCACATTCACTCTGTGTTTTAATAAAAAAAAAATCACGTCAGTGGTATTAACCGAGACAATGTAAACGTCTCCTTTCTGGATTTTTCCCTTTGTATAGCAAAGGGAAAGCTAATATGGATGGAGGATTATTAAGGTTGTAATGTCAGCCCAAAGAGGAGATTTTTATCCGACGGCCTTATAATGATGGACTGCGACATACACCGCTTCCAGCTGCTCCGTCCTGTTCTGTGAACAGCCGAGTCTGGATTCATTTAACGAGATTGGCAAAGTGTTGAATACAGCATATGGTGCCCTAAAACCACAGAACTTATTGACAGCAGCCCAGACTCGCTAAATAAAAGAACTCCTTCCAAAAGCCTTGGTCTGTGAAGACTCAGCACTTTCCTTCCAGTCACACTAGGTAAAATCCCGGCCCCGCTGCCAGCGCGGCTCCGCACCCCCCTGCGCCCCCCCCTCCTGCACGGTATCCTCACGTGAACACCTCCCGGGAAGCCACCGCTGGGAAAAGGCACGGATCTCCTCTGGCTACGGCGTGGCTGCCCCGCAGAGCCTCCGCGCTCCCCCGGGCTGATGAGGCTGATGTGACTACACCTCCTCAGCCATCCCGCTAAAGACCCCATTGTTGAAATGGCTGGGTTTTCCGGCCGTTCCCTGCCTCCCCAGACGAAGCTCATCAGCTGATGCTACGGAAGGTGAAGACGTTGCTCCTAGGTTGTTCCAACAAAACCCCTGCCAGCCTCCCCTGGGGCCTCTGAAGATAACTCGGGCTATTTGACCTCACTCCCGCCCCTCTGTGAAAATCATCCCCCCATCACAAAAACCTCCCCACTCCAGTAAGAACCCGAGCCTGGATGGACAGGGAACACCCCGGTCCATCCCTCCGCTCGCCGGCGGTGCAGAAGAGCCTGAGGGCTGGCAGAAAGGGCAGGAACCCCTCAAAGAACGGAATTATTTGCGCTGAGACAGGCAGAGACGGGGGAGAGGAGCGAGCCCGAGCGCGCAGGCTCGGGCGCTGCTCAGTGTCACACCAGCAGACAATGAATAGGGGCCAGTGACTCAGGGCCACTCGCTGACGCACCACACTGGGCTATTCTTCTCTCTCTAGATGAGTCGTTCAAAGATTGGATGCAGCCTATCTCCGAGAGAGAGAGAGAGAGAGGCGCCTGGAATTAGCTTAACTCTTGGCAGTACATGAAAAATCTAATTTCCTTAAGAGCGAACTGGATCCGGCTGTCTCGAGGCAGGCACAGGACTCTGCTCCCTCCCTCGGTCTGGCTGTTTGCTTGTGCTAATCATCAAAGCAGCTACACAACTCATTTCTTCGCAGCAGAGCCAGCGGAGGAGTCGGATCCCTCTTTGCATGTCCAAGCTCTCAGACCAGATCCCTATTTCCATGTCCAAGCTCTCAGACTGGATCCCTATTTGCACCTCCAAGCTCTCAGACTGGATCCCTATTTGCACCTCCAAGTTCTCAGCTCGGTGTAAACTAGACCAAAAATATATAAGGATGCTGTGAGGAAGAGTCAAATGAGAACGGTCCTACCTTTCCCGGGTAGTGACAGCAAGGAAATGTGCTCGGGAAACGCTCTGCATCTTCCATGACCACCACCTCTCCCAGCTCGCTAACCAAGGGTTCACAGGCTTTGTATCTGCGGGGCTTTGGTAACAGGTAACTGATAACGTGTAAACATCACCCCAAAGCTCTGAGATTCAAGTCAAAGCAGAAATCAAACATTCAGCTGCTTCTCAGAGCCTCTTTGGTATGGAAACGGGCTGGAAACGTCAGGAAACCTGTCCTTCCCACGAGATGCCCGGTACTTCCTTCTTCCAGCCGGGTAGGAAGTAGCTTTGCTCATGGGGCTCTGCTCTTTGCTTCACCTCAACAGACACCAGAAACCACAAAACTCTTACAGTCCTTAACTCTGTGACTTCTTGGAGCCTCAAAGGCACCTGGGACGGGTTCGAGATGCAGCAGGATGTTCCTCCTGCTCCATCCCTGCCTGTCAGCAAAGGCCGCAGCCACCCAGCCTGGGCTCTGCTGTAGGCTCCCCCCTCAAAAGGCAGCCTAGAAACAGAGGGACCATCCCACATCCTCTGTGGCAAACGAGCAGGTTCGCATCCATACCGCGACCAGGACATTTTGCAGCTCATTTGTGCTAAAACGCACCCACCTCCTTCCCCTTGCCCACCCCCAGAATGAACTTTCTCATCTCTGGTGCCTGGCCCGGAGGAGCAGCACCGTCCCCCGTGCACCACCGCGCTGGGAACAGTTCCTGGGGGGGGGGTGAATGGAGAATCTGGGAGTTTCCTAGGAAAGGGGGAATGCGTTTTGGGCTGAATCCCTGGAAATGCTGAGCTCAGGTTAAAAAAAACCCCACAAACAGGTGAGCCAAACGATGCTGCACCAGCCAGCACCTTGCCTGGCCAAGTCCAGCTGGCCCAGCTGGACTCCTGGAAAAATTCTGATCTGGGGGGCATCCATGGATAGAAAGTATTCACAAAAACTCTCTTCCCCAGCTGGGCTTTATTAGCGCCTCTGCTTTGTGTGGGAGACTCTCCCTACAAGCCAGATTTCTCCAGCCCTTTTTTTGCCCAGTCCCTCTGCCATCCAGTTGATGATTTGTAGCTGGGAAGCATGGAAGGACGTCTGGAAGGATGCCTTCTGACACCCTGCATCCAATTGTTACCATGCGCGATCCCACTCCCTCGGCTTAAGCCTGTGCCCTGCTGGAGCCACATCTCCCTCACTCCGCTCGGAGACCGGCCACTCCAGTCAGGAAAGCAAGCCAAAAAAAAAGTTAAACCAAATCATCAGGGCGCTCAGCAAAGCGGGATGTGGGAATGCTGGGGACGTCCCTCCTGGTCCGTGCCTCCTCCATCCCTCTCCACCTCCTTGCCCAGAGGAGGAGAGGCTGGAGGAGCTGGTCGAGGATGAACCCCGAGTAGTACCACAGTGTAGCGTAATATTGTCCCACCCCTGTCCTCCAAATCCCATCAGCGAGGGACACGTGGAGGGGATTGTCACCCTGGGGACGCTGCACCCCACCAGGAGGGTTCTGCCTTGATGCGGTGGGTTTTTTCCCCTGGGACAGGAGGGGGTGAGGGGCAGCAAAGCTGTGTGGACAGGTTCTGCCTTCCTGCCCGCCTGGCCCTTTGGGATTTACGGACCGAGGAGGAAAAGAAATGGGGCTAGGCTGACTGTCAAACCCTTGGCGTGTCGCTGGTGGGTTTGGTGACACTCGTGGCAGGTGGCCGGGAGATGCGCGGCAGTGCCAGGGGGGGACACCTCATCCAAAAGGGACCCCCCACCCTCCGTTTTCTCCTGCCCACCCCCTCACCCCGTGCCGTACCTTCCTGCGCCGGCGCCTCGGCGAGGCCGGGCACGTGGCGCTGCCCGGCTGCTACTGACCGAACCCTTCTCAAAGCCGAGTCCCGCAGCCCTGTGCGCGTTAGAGACTCTTCATCACGGGGATGCCCCGCGGCGAGCAGCTCTTGGGGGTATGTGCGGGGGTGTGTGTGCGCGCGTCACCCCCAATCCCGTGCCTCCCATTGGAGGAATAGCATGTTGCCCCCCCCTTCGTGGAAAAAAGATCTGGCGTTCTTCTTGGAGGTCGGCTTTCCCCTCCGCGTCACTCGTCCCGTGCCACGCTCTCCTCCAAGGCGGGCAGGGCCTCCAGGCTGAGCCCTCTGCCGGCTGCCCCGCCGCCGCCGTGCACGCTCGAGAAGGACACCATGGTGTGGAGAAGCATCAGGACCAGCACGCACAGTCTGATCCTGCTGCTGCCAAGGCGAGACCCTGCGGAGACCGGCAGCAAGGATGGGGAGTGGGGCTGGTGGTACTGGTGGTGGTGGTGGTGGTAGAGGTGGTAGTGGTTCTGCCGCTGGTGATGGAGGTGGGGGTCGTGGCGGTGGAAATGGAGTGACTCGGAC
>JAOXJK010000062.1:3550384-3567047 GCA_025774025.1 Xenus cinereus
AGAACTGGACCCAGTGCTCCAGATGGGGCCTCCCCAGGGCAGAGCAGAGGGGCAGGATGACCTCTCTCAACCTGCTGCTCACACTCTTCCTGATGCCCCCCATGATGCCATTGGCCTTCGTGGCCACAAGGGCACATTGTCAACTCACGGTCATCCTATTGTCCACCATGAGGTCTTTCTCCTAAGAGCTGCTCTCCAGCAGGTCAGCCCCCAACCTGTCCTGATGCAGGGGGTTATTCCTCCCCAGGTGCAGCACCCTACACTTGCCTTTATTGAAGGACATCAGGTTCTTCTCTGCCCTCCCACGGAGGGGACGGCCAAGGAGAGAGCGGAGCTGGTGGGCAGCAGGAATAAGCGGTTACACCAGGTGGAAGCAAACTGGATGCTTTGAGAAACCAAGCGCGAGTTTATACCTTGGCAAAGGAGACCCAGGACTGTGCTCGGGCCAGTGGCCCGGGGTTCACGCTGGAAGCCGCTGGGATGTGCCCTCATGACTCTCTTCCTTCTCCTCTTTGTTGCCGCTAAGGCCATGAGTGCTCGACCCGGCCACCGTGGCACAGGGCTGGGGGGGTTTCAGGAGCATCCCGCAAGCCCCAAAGAGGAGGGCTCCCTCAGACCAGATCCCACCAGCACCAGGGGACCTGCCCAAAACCCTTCTCCCCAGACCTCCCCGTTCACCTTCATTCCCTGCCTGACCCCCCCCTGCCCTGAGAGCTGCCCCCTCCCCTCCCAGAGCGGTTCCTGGGACTCACATTTCCATCATGGCCTGAGACGAGCATCTGGAGTGGCTGCGCCTCATTAATCTTGGACGCAGGGAAATGAGTACTGCTAATGAGCCGCTCGGGCATCTCTCCAAGCTCTGGCACATCAGGATGCAGCGCGGGAAGCAGGACACGCAGGGCCGGGGGGGGGGAGAGAAGAGCCCCCTTGGATGGCAGAGGATTAAGGGAACACTAACGTCCACGGCCGGCCAGGAGGAGTCACAAACACAAGCTGCAATGTCCAATTACCATTGTATTCAATTACCGCCGCCTGCAATTCTGACATTAACAATGTTGAGCTTTTTAAACAGCGCTTTTTTTTTGTTGTGCTTTTTTTTTTTTTTTTAAATTAGCTTTGCTATAGGCTGTTCTAACCTCATACCTGGGTTTTTCAGTAACTTTGATAGTTCTGGAGCTGCGTTATCTCCACCTTGCAACATTCACATGCTCTGGTTTCGGGGGAGGAGGGAAGGGGGGGGAAAAAAAACCCCCAACAACCCAACCCCAAATCCCAACAACTGTGTGCGATTATATTTTTTTTTTCGTATTGTTTTTACTTTTTTTTTTTTTTTGCCTTTTTTTTTTATATAATGTTGACTTGTGCCTGGCGATGACAGCGCTGGAGCCGCGGATCCTCCGTTTCACAACCGGGGGAGGCGAGGGCCGGGGCGCCGCTGCCCGTTGGACCCCAGGGCACGGAGGGGAGTCAGCGTCTGCAGCTCCGGGCACCCCGATGGAGGCTGCCAGCGGGAACGGCATGAGATGGATGGGGACGGGCGCTCGGTGGGAACGGGGACGGCCGCGCACAGGCTGCAGGGTTCTGGGAATGGCACCGGGACAAACCCCGGCTGCTCGCCAGAGCCGGTGTTCCTCAAACATCGCTGGAAACGCCGTGCCGTTGGATCGGTGTCCCGCCTGCTGCCCACCGAGGGCGACTGGAACACGTCCATCCTGGGCTCTCCGCTGCCCTGCATCCCACCCGTCTCCCGGGTTTGTTTTCCCAGGAATTTTTCCCCAGCCATCCCGTGTGTGACACCAGTTTTATCCCGGTTCATCACCCCAGTGCCGCGGATACCGGGACCGAACGGATGCAGGGGAGGCTCTGCCGGGTCCAGCACCGACCAGGCACATCCTCAAGGAGGGTCCTGGGCAGGAGAATCCCCCCGTGTTCCCCCACCCACCTTCCTTCACCTCATTGCTAAAGTCACTCCCAAATTACCCCAAAGCAATGTAAGTCAGAGCTACCCGCTCGCACCACCTTAGTGATTTCACAAAAATCCTCCTAATTTTTAGCGTTTTGGTTTTAATTCCCAGTTCTTGGATTAAAGAAACTCTCTGAATGCCCCTTCTTTTATAGGGAAAGAAAAGCCCCCCAAAATAACACCCCCTCCGAGCTACTCAAAACAAGTCTGAGACACACGCGACTCCCCAAGCGCTCATCTTTCAACACTAAGAGAAAACAGCTTTAAAGCATGACCTCAATGCACCTTATACGCTCAAAGCCCAGGAAACTATCCTATGGCACTGAAGTTCACTGTATGGGGAAGCTTGATGTGCCCCTTGGGAACACCAGGAACCGGGAAAGGACAGAAGAACAAGTGTCTCAAGCTGCCTCTGTAGAAAAACACACACCCCCAACACCCCTGGGCCAGGGGTAGCCCCGGGCACTGGTCAGCAGTGCCAGCTCCCAGCCTGGCGATGGGCACTGCATTTTACAGGCTCATTTCTTTGCTAATCTGCTCGTTGCAGCCGAGGGCTGCCACGTGTCTGAGCTGGGGCAGAGGCCAGGGAAAAGCCTGGTCTCATCCCAGCAGATGCAACTCACGCCTTGGAACAAACCCAGGAGGAACAGCCCGTAACTGTGGTTTGTACTGAAACGGGGAGCATCCCCTGGAACGGCAGTGCTCCCAGCATCGCTACGGACACCGGGAGCATCCCCTGGAATAGCAGTGATTGCAGCATCACTTCGGAATCGGGAGCATTCCCTGGCACAACGGTGGTCTCACAGCATCACTTTAGACACTGGAAGCATCCCCAGGAATAGTGGTGTTCACAGCATCCCTTTGGACACCGGTAACACCCCCAGGAATAACGGTGCTCACAGCATCACTTCAGACACCAGGAGCATCCCCTGGAAGAGCGGTGCTCGCAGCATTGCTTTGGACACTGGGAGCATCCCTGGAATAGCCGTGCTTGCGGCATCACTTCGGACACCAGGAGCTTCCCCTGGAACAGCGGTGCTCATGGCATCACTTTGGACACTGGGAGCATCCCCTGGAAAAGCAGTGCTTGCAGCATCACTTCAGACACTGGGAGCATCCCCTGGAACAGCGGTGTTCACAGCATCCCTTTGGACACCGGTAACATCCTCAGGAATAACGGTGCTCACAGCATCACTTTGGATACCATGAGCATCCCCTGGAATAGCGGTGCTCGCAGAGACAGAGGTGCAGGACCCTGGGCCACCGGCCAGGCAAGCGCTGCCCGCTCCCTGCCCAGCGCTGCCCGGAGCCCCTTCCCTCCCATCACAGCTCCCACTTTGCCCAGTGCAGGTCTGCCTCTGTGGCCCCGTGGCCATCAGGACCTGGACAAGGCTTACTCCTGTGGTCCAGCTGCCTGCCCGCAGCCCCCCAGCCCTGCTCCTGCGGACCCCAGCCCACCGCAGTAGGCTCTTGATACCGTATCATTGCTTGAGAACATTACAATTGCCAGGAAATAACATTTCCATTTAACTAGCAAACACCACCTTGGAGTCGACGCGGCCTTCCTCCAAGGGAGGATGACGATGGGGTGGAAACGCTCCTGCTCGCTGCTTGCCCACGAGCTCCCAGAGCGCAGCCCCCAGCTCCGGCACCAGCATACGTGATGTTGGCGGCATGTTCGGTCCCGTCCCCCCTGTCCCCCCCTACCCCACCCTGGGTCTGTCCCCTCTGTTCGCCCTGTGATTTCTTCTGGCAGTGACTACCCGCGCTTGGACAGTGTCTAGTACAATGTGGCCCCAGTCTTGGTGGGCTGCCTGCAGGCGCTGCTGTAAAACAAATGTATTGAATCCAAACAAAATGCACATGGAGCCTGCTCCTTCTGGAAGCGCCTTGGAAGGAAGGAACCGGGCCCCATTGTGCTACGGGCTGCACAACACCAGCAGTAGACACTCTCTGTCCTGAGAAACGTCTGATGCACACAAGCCTGAGAGCGCAGTAAAGGCAGAAAGGACCGGCGCTCCCACGCTGAGCCCGCCGAGCGAGAGGGGCAACAGTAAATCTAGACCGCCGCTTTATGCTTCTCCCTTTCAAGAAGGGTTTTTGGCTGGGCTTTAGAGAGGAGAAGACCAGCTCGCCGGGAAGGCGAGGCCAGGATGGGAGCGTGAAGGTATGCGTGGGAAGGGGATGGACACCAAGAGAGACTGGGACAAACCGCCGGTGGCCAGGGAACGGGCAGCTTCTCCTCAGCATCCGGAGGGCTTTGTCCTTCTCCACCTCCTCTGTGACGCTGCGTGGCCAGGGCCCAAGGGGGAAGGTGTCCCAGGGTTGGGGGGAGGCCAGGCCATGCGGGCACCGAGCCCCTTCCCCGGAGCCCCCAACCCTGCCAGCTCACGAGGGGGTTCCAGCACACCAGGACAGGCATCACCGCCCCAGCCAAGGGGTGGGAAACACCAAACCAGACCAGCATCACCTGGTCCAAACCAGACTGGACACTACCCTGGCATGGGAGGCTCGAGCAGCTCCAGTGACACAGATGCTGGCTGCAGGAAAAACAGGATGACAGCTCCTTAACAGCCCCCGGCTGCCTGGCAGAGGGGGATGAACTAAACACGAACGCCAAGAGATAGCAAGAGCGAGAAGAAGAGCTGCAGAAGGCAGGAACCAGCCAAGCAGAGGTCAGGAGAGCGGCATCTCACTCCAGTGCAGCACTTCTTTAAGCAGCTATAGCTGAACCACAGCTCAGCTACAAAACCAAGGAGAAAACGTGGATGCGGCTGGGGGAAGCATCCCTCCCCGAGCGCTCCTCTCCCGCAGGCGCCTGTTGGGAAGAGGGAATCCAGAAGACCATTAACCAGCATCCTAAAAGTAACTCCTGGAGGTTTCAGAGCACCTGGGAAGGTGGGAAAGCTCCACGAGGGAGGCAGAAGGGCTGCTCGGGGGCAGTGATTTCTCTGCGGTACTCGCACTAGGCAGCCCGGCTCCGGAAAGACACGTGCCCACCACTAATCAGCTAGACCCCCAGTGAGGCTGCAGGTAACCAGTGGGTTAGTTAGCAGGCTAGGCTCCTATCAGCCCAATTAGTCAGAAAAGTAATTAAAAAAACGCTACGAAGCTGAAGATGAACACGATCGAGTTGGGACAGAGGGAAAGTCAGGTCCCTGCAATCTATTAGCATCACTTGAGGAATTCACTTCCATTAGATACTGCTGTGGACGGGAGCTTAGCAGGATTCAAAAGTAGATTAAACATTTATACGGATAATGAGAACATCCTGTTACATTAGATAGGATATAAAAAAATAAGGGCTAGACACTTCAGTGCCACGAGCCATAAATTACCCACCAGCTGATGGGGGCGAGGAAGAGGTTTCTCCAGCAGATTGGGTGCATCTACCTCCCAAGGAAGCGGTTAGGCTGGAGCATCGTTTTCGGGAGGGTGTGAGTGCCCAGAGGGCTATGCTGGGGTGTCACGACAGAGCTGCCTTCGCACGTGGAAGGGCCCGATCCTGCACACTGCCAGGAGCCCCTTGTCCTCACTCAAGTGCTTGAATGACACATGGCATCCCGCAAGGTCCCATCTTGTACGAAGAGGAACACAACGTGGCACACACAGGGTCTACGGCCCACCCCATCGTGGGAGGAACCCCCCTGGCTCGTGCCACGCTTGGTGAATGTCACCAAGGGGTGAGCAGCAGGATCTGGGCTGTCCCAGCTCCTTCAGGCAGCAAAGAGCAGGGGAACAGGAGCGTCCCACCTCGGCAGCCCAACTTCCAGGCACCTTTTGTGGTCAGAGGGAGGTGCAGAGTCTCCCACACTGACACTGGGGGTGTTTGGGTGGCTGCAAGGGCCCGTTACACTCTAACTTGCGTGCAGAGGTCCCTTAAACTAAAGGTAAATGCAACAAAAAGGTCATTTCCTAGAAGCTTATCACCACTCCTGGCAGCTTCTACTGATGGAGAAAACGAGACTGGACACGGCTCATTTCAGACCCAACAGCTGGAACCTCTTTTTTTTCTCCCTGGCTGAACATCACTTGCAGAAATCTCCCCCTGCCTTCCAGGTAGGGCCTTAATGCACCCGGGGAGGTGGGGAAAAATACAGGATAACTCCCAGTAGCCTCTGTGGGAAGCAGAAGGGAGATGCTTCTGGCCGGCATCGCTCCTCCTCAGGCAGCAAGCCTCAAGGGATGCGCTCCTGCGGGGAAGCCCCCCATCCCTCTGCTCTCCCCTGGAGCAAGCCCAGGACAGGCTGGGGCTCCCTGCTCTGCAAAGCTGCCACAAATACGGCCACACGTCTGCTCGGTCCCCCCGAGCAGCTCTACCCACGGGCTGTCTCCCCCTCCCAGGCTGGCAGCCAGGATGCGGGCAAGCCCCTGGGGGCTTCCCAGGCCACTGCTGCCTGCTGGACCCTCGGGAATTGCTGGCACCTGGAGCCCTGGGGCTGTGTGACCTGCACCCCGTCACCCACAGAGCAAAGGGGTGCGGGGGGGACAGCAGCGAGTCACAGGCAGGGTGGTGACAGACAAGGGGGTGAGCAACGGGGTCAGCGTCTTTGTTAACACTAACACGGAGACATGAACTTCCAAAGCACTGTATGAAGGTTGATTATCTAATTATTAAGAGGTGCTTCCCCTGCATTTCCATGAGAAAGAAGCATCACAGAATCACATGGGGTTGGAAGGGACCTCTGGAGACCACCCAGTCCAACCCCCTGCCAAAGCAGGTCCACCCAGAGCAGGTCGCACAAGAACGTGTCCAGGTGGGTTTGAATGTCTCCAGAGATGGAGACTCCACCACCTCCCTGGGCAGCCTGTTCCAGGGCTCTGCCACCCTCAAAGTCAAGAAGTTCCTCCTAATGTTTAGATGGAACTTCTTATGTTCAAGTTTGTGCTTGTTACCTCTTGTCCTGTCCCTGGGCATCGCTGAAAAAAGACCGGCCCCATCCTCCTGACACCCACCCTTTAAGTATTTATAAGCATAAGTCCAGGGAGCTGCCCTGTGTCCTGGGCTCATGGTTGCCCCCAGGACTGTGCTCTGAGCCAGCCTCCCACCCTGGCAGCTACTGCTCTTCCCCAACAACCTCACTTTAACAGGAGAGTGATGAACGATGGCAAACAAGTAACGCATCACGGCAAATGAATGCCACCCTTGCACAGGTACCCAGAGGCTTCTGCAGACACGGCTTCGCCAGCCGCGCCGAATGGCAACAGGGGAACACCGGGAAAAGTTCCCAAAAGCCGCCGAGTCAAAAGCCTTGATTTTCACAAGCACCTCCTCAGATATATTTTCCACCAGCTCAGTATCAGGCTGACCGGCTCCAAGCGCTTCCAACCCCAGGTATGACAGCGAGCAGGTTTGCTTTGGGGGCACAGCTGGGTGTATGGCACAGGGGGGGGTTACTACAAAGATCCAAATAACTTCTGGGTGTACAGATCCAAGCCATGCACTTAAAATTCACTTAGAAACTAAGCAGCAGGCGGCAAAAATCACAGGACGTCGGTGTTGCCTGTGTCCTGCCTGCACAAGTATCCCTTCTCAAGCGGCAGGCAGGTGTCCTGCCTGGACACGGAGATTCCCAAGCCCTGCCAGCCCTGTGGGAAGCGGGGCCGGGCTGACAGGGACACTGGGCACACTGGACAAGTTACAACTTTTTGCCAAACACAAAACGACAGACAGCACCTCTACAGATGACGTTTCTGCTAGCGGCCATGCCCTGAAGATCTCCAGGGACCACATCCAGGTGCAAACCCCATCCCATCAGCACTAGGCAACCACTGCAAGGAGCCAGCAAAACACACGGGGCTTCTCCATCCCAGTAACACCCCTCCTGTCACCTACCTGTGCCTGCTCCTGCCCAGCAGCCCAAGCAATTGGGTGAGGACCGGGGGTGTCCAGACATCTCAGAAACCTTTGGGATGGAGATGGAAGCGGGGAGTGCAGGGACCATCTCAAACATACCCTGGGAGAGCTCTACAAACCAAGCCAGCATCTGCACACCCAGATATTCCCTCTCCCCACGCTGGGGGGGGGGCTGCAGACCCATTAGCAAGAGCTCACACAAGGTGGGGGGGAAGATCAGCTGCCGCTTGTAAAATAATCATCACCAACTTCTCATCCTGCTCCTCCTGGGCTCAGCCAGGGCTGCCAGATCCTCCCTGCTCCCCCTGCCCAGACGGGGCTCAAAGAGCTGGGAGCACCTCAGGTGTGGGGAACACACAGAGGAGGAAGAAGAAGAAGAGGAGAAGGTGGTTGTGGGTGAGGACTTCTCCCTACCTCCATGAGCATCTCCTGCCCTTGCTTGTAGAGGCAGATCTGTGCAGAGGCTGGTAACGCAGCTGCCAGGGAACGTTCTGGTTAAAGGTTTTTTCCTCCTTTTTTGAAAATGCCAGTTTTTGGAAACTGAAGCATCTCACGGGAAGACAGTAGCTCAGGGATTCTTTCCTGGCCTAGAACGGAAATTCTAGTGAAACCAGGTGGAGGCCCCCCACAAGTGAGGCTGGAGGGGACATGAGGTGGGATGGAGGAGGCTGCCCTGGGGTTTCCCCCCAGGGAAACCAGCACAAGCCAAAACCAGAGGCTTTGGGGAAGATGCTGGAGATCCCATCGTGAGGAATAAACCATCCAGAGCAGAGCTCCCATCCAACCTTGGGCTGTCGGTAGTTGCTTTGTATCCTCCAGCATTAGGACATACCTCCTTTTACAGCTTATTTCTTGGTTATGGGGGTCATTCTCCTTGCCATGGTGCCTCCTTCTGCCCTCCTGCACCAGGGACCTGTCACCATCCCTCCCACCCCTCTGCAGCCTCCATCCGCCAGAAGCGCTGCAGAAGCTGCCGTGCAGAGGTGAGATGTCAGCTGAGATGCCAAACACGTGTATCTTTTACTCCTGAGGGGAGAAGCAGGTCACTCAGCGTTTCCTTCTCCAGCTGGGACCAAGAACACCGGGATGCTCATGCAGGCAGGGCTCTGGAAAGCCAAAAACTTGCCAGGGGATGCCCCGTAACACTGCCTTTTTTAACACAACGGTCACAACAGCAGAGTTTGGGGGAGCTCACGCTGGCTGTGTGCGTCCAGCACCGCTCCTCCCTCTGACACCCCAGGAGCACGGCGGGGAGAGAGACCCCAAGGAGAAGCCAAGAGCAAAAGCCAAGCGAGGAAGAGGAGCGAGGCCGAAGTGGCCGAGCCTCCCCAGGCAGGCAGCTGCCGGCTCTGCCCACGGGGAGCTGGGGCTGCAGGCAGCGTGGACAGATGGCTACTTCTCACCCAAGCAGCCTCCGTGTCTCATTCACAGATTTGCTGTCCCTGAGTCATTGCCCTTCAAACGACAGCGGAGCCGAGCTTCCTCTGCGCGGAGCCAGGCATGAGTCGCATCCTAATGGCATCCCGGTGACAGCGGGAATAGCCCCCGGCAGCCGGGTATATCCTGTGCTCCTGCCTCTGCTGCCTCCCACCCTGCCAGGCAGCTCTGGAGCCAGGCAGCAGAGGAAAAGCCCCAGGGGGCATCCGTGGGACCAGGCCTGGGGTGGTGGGATGTCTCGATGAGACCCTGCTGCCTCCCGGGGTGCAGAGGGGCTGGGGTCGCTGTGTGCGGTCCTTGGGGGTCCCAGGAGTCTGGGGTCTCTGCTATGGGAAGAGATCAGGCTGTGCCTGATCCCTGCTGTGCACAAAAGGCTCCTTTCCCCGTGCAAAAGATGCCCGTCCCTGGAGAGGACCACTTGAAGCCCTTTGCGTGGACAGGTCCACGATGTCCTAGGGTCAGGCAGACACTGTGTGCGTCCCCTCGGTGCCCGGCTTTGGGGAAGGTGCTGCTTCCTCTTCCCCGGCAGCGCCAGGATGCTGGCACGGCTGGCACTCGGCGTCACACGAGCAGATCCCTTTGTCCGTGGGGACAGCACGTATGGCTGCACGCTCTGAAAAGCAGCACCGCGAGCCGTCCCCCCATCTGGGCCACCCCGGGCGGCCCGTGGCAACGGACGCGTACAGCAAGGGGGGGACCGGGGGCGGACTGTGTCATTTTACCGGGTCACGCATTTTGCCAACGCTGTCACACACGCTGCTGAGCTCACCGATTCCCAGAGGCTGCCCGTGCCCGAGGGGACCACGGCACGCCGGGTGCTTTCCAAAGGGCATCGTTAGCTGCTGAGGTATCACACCGCGCCTCTCCCACCGGCACCGAGCCTTGACCTCCAAGGGACTCGTTCCACCCCACCGGTGAAGCCCCCGTGCGCATCGTGCTCCCGGGGAGGGGGCACACAGGGAGAGGAACCGGGGATCGCACACATCCATCACCGGCAGGCACAGCCGGGAGCACACGGGTGCAGGAACAGGCGCGGGCGCCTGCGTCACTTGTAGCTACTTGGTGACAGTTTGATGGAGACAGATCTCTCACCCTCCCTCGCGCTCCTTCCTGCACCATTTGCCGACCTGCCTGTTGCTGCTGCACGGAGACTTGCTGCCTTTATAAACTTCTCTTTTTTTTTTTCCCCCTCAAGCACCACCGACAGATGTTAACAGGACTAACAGACACCCAACCAGCCCAAAACAGGTGGCATAAACCCACCAAAAATCAGTGGGAAATTCTGCCCCCCCCCATTCACACATAACACCAGCCAAATGCTGGGGGGCAGCCCCTCACGGCCACTGCCCCCACCCCAACCTGCTTCGCCCCACAGCAGCCGTGTGGGTCCGGCCACCAGCCCACCATACACCCCCAGGCATCTTGAGATGTCTCCACCCTAAGCAAAGCTCGGGAATGTCCAAGCCCTGGCTCAGCATCCCCCAGCACTCCCACGTGTCCCACACACCGCTGGAGCACTGACACCTCGCCACTTTTTTTTTTTTCATTACAGAGCAAAGTCCTTTCATCGGTCAAGTTATTGGTTCTTCTGTTTTTCCATCTTTGATCTCTGTTTTCAAGCATCTCGGTGGCACCCGGCACGAGGCGCAGGAATCCGGCCGTGCCAGAGGCTGTGCTCGCCGTAACGGCACTCCTAACCCCGCACATTCCTCCTCTTCAAATTCTTCGTGCCCTTTAATCACATCTTTGGGCAGGGCTGAAAGAAAAGACCTTTGCTTACGTGGAACCGGTGCGTAACGTGGAGCCGAGCGGTCGGCTAAGCTTGTGCACGTGGTCTTGCTAAAATTGCCAAATTACCGTTGGAATTACTCTGGAATTTACTCTGCAATTTTTATATTTTTTTTTCCACTTCGTGAAATGCTAGTAAAGCTCCACCTCACCGGCCAGGCTTGTTTCTGAAGAGAAGCTCTAGGTGAAGACACCAGAGCTGCCCGGGTGCTTGGGAGCAGCCTCTAAGGCTGCAGGAGGGGGGCAGGCACCCAGCCCGGGGTGCTGGGGAGGTGGCTCTGCAGTCGCCCATCGCCAAATTCACTGCAAGCCTTCAATATTAACGTGACCTGTCAGGTGGGAACCCTTCCTTGGACTTCACATTAACAAAAAAAAAAAGGCAAGATTTTGGTGAAACCACTTTTGCTGTGGGTTTCAAGCGACCTCTCCTCTGTGCCCGGGTCTCCGGGCGAGGAGCCATCCAGGCTCTGAGCCACAGCGCTCCAGGCTGAGCAGCGTTTTGGATAAGCCCAGCCCAGCCCAACTCAACTCCAGCTGCTTTTGTGAAGGCAAAACGCTGCTTTGGTTCCTCCCAGAGGCATCCCCAGCCCCGAGGTACCCTCGGGACGTTGCCCTCCCAAAGCTCCCGGCCCCATCGTTCTTGGCTTTCCAGGAAGATGCTCCGCAGGGAGGGATGCTGAGCAGAGACACAAAATGCTGATGTTGTTTCTGGCGAAACAAGAGCAAGAAAACAAGTCCCTTGGAGGGTGTGGAACCTGGGGACTACAGATTTACTTCCCAGCAGCTCAGTGTGGGCTGTGCCACTGCGATGTGGTGGCAGTTTACAGCAGGGACCGGCCTCCATCTCTCACCCCATCGCCTGGACACCCACAGCAGGGAAACACCGGCACGTCGCGACAGCCTCGGGAGCGAAATCCTGCCCTGCCAGGTTCCCCGAGATGGGCTCTCCGGTGGGTAACGGGGAAACCAGAGGTGAAGAAACAGATCTGGCCAGGGTCACAGCAGGATTCAACAGCCACTGGCCCACGCGTGCAGAGAAACCCTGATAATCTAATAAAATTTGAGATGGTACAGGTCCTGTCCAGCCTCTCCTTCTCACCAGCGCTCTGTTACCAGCCCCGGCCCTGCAGCTCCTGCCTGTCAGCCTTTCTCTCTCCACAGCTTTGTTTCTTGCAACCTAATGAGTCCTTAATTCAGCAGGCTTTGTCCCATAGATCTTGATTTGCCCTCGCACCGGTGGGGAACGTGTGCTTTGAGGCTGGTGGTGAGGGAGACAACACAACCACAGCGCTCTGCCTTTACAGAACCAAACCTCTCGTCTGGTGGTGGCCGAGCTGGAGCAGTGCTGCTTTTTTTTTTTTTTGCCTGGTTAGAAAGACAGAAAAAAAAAAAAAAAGGCACAAACCAGCCATAAGCATCCTGCAGGGCATCACTTTGGAGGGCTCGTGTGCCCCAAGGGCTGCTGCTGCCCCACGTTTCCTGAGGGACCATCAGCTGCAACATCCACCTCCCTGGAGCTGTGACCTCCTCCAGCCCTTTTGCTACCAAGGTGTCACCACAACCGGCTCAGTGTGGGAAGTTCATCGGGCCTCGTGGTGAAAAAGGGGTACAAGTTGGGTAGAAGAGGGGAGATGGGGATGGCAGGCACGTGCTTCTGGCTCATTTAATGAATTTTCCCTCTTATAGGCAGAAAAAAACCCAAGTGTTATTGACATGGTTTATGTACTAACTAGCACCACGACCCCCAGGACCTGCCACTCGGCTCTTCTTCACTGCAAGAGGTGAAATGTATTTCAGAAGATGAACGGACCACGTTGACTCACTTCATCCCCTCTCTCCCTGGTTTTTAGGGCGCCACGGTGGGGCCTGCGAGAGCCAGACCTCCACGGAACCCCATCAAATGCCAAATTGCCAACAAACAATAAACCCGAGAAAGAGGGTTTTTTTTTCCCCGTTTCCCTGTCTCTCAGCCAGGGGGATTGGTGGTGATAGGCGTAGGAGTAAGAAGCAAAACGTTTTTGGAGTACGATTCGGAAGCCGACGGCGCTGCACGGGAATAACAACGACGTACGCAGAGAAGTGGGATCTGCCTGGGAATTATTTCCGAGCAGCAAATAAAAAGGCCTAGGAGAATATTACAGCAATGAGTAATCTAAGCAGCTGAGTTACACAGAGACCCCACCATTTCATGGCATTTCTATCTCCCACAGCTCCCAGCCTTCCCTCAGCGCTCCCCCGAGCTCCGGGCACGGACGGATCCGGGGTTTGGATACTCAGGATGCTGCTCACCCCCCCGGCAGCACCCACCTTTCCCTGGCCAAGCACAGCACCCCAAAACCGTGGGCAGCCCATAATTTATCAGCAGGGAACGACGGGACTCATGTGCCTCCCAAAACCAACCTGCCACCCTCAGTCATTCCCAAGTTTTTAACCCGGGATCAAACCTGCTGCTTTGTAGGTGGCTCCGGTGGGGCTGTTGTTGTTGTTGTTGTTTTAAAGCAGATGCAATAAAGAGCCAAAAGCACCGGGGCGATTCGGTTGCCAAAGAGCTCGGTGTGTGCCGTTTAGCGAGCCGCGCCGCTCCTTGGGGATGAAATTCCAGGGGGGATACATGGCTCTGCAGAGGGAGGCTGTGTGCAGGTGAGCTGGAGCCGCTCTCTGTCTCTCCCTTGTTTTTCCAGCCGCTCTTATGGAATAGGATGGACGGAAATGGGAGGCAGCACTAACCCCCCTGCCCAGCACTAACCTCCCACGGCGAGCGCGATCCCCTGCCCCGCACACTCACCCAGCCCCCGAAATATTATTTAAATCCTCTTTACCCAGATACAAGGCTCTCTGCAGCCGGAGTCCCGCTCCAAGGATTTTGCAGGAGCCTCTCACTCCGGCTGAGCTATTGTATTTTCCTCCCCTCCTCTCCTATTTTCCTGTCATTTGCTCTCATATGTTGTCACCATCGAGCAGTAGCTCGCTGCCGTCGCTTACAAGCGGGTATTCATTCACACGAGCAGCGTGCAGCCGCCAGTCACATCAGAAAATGCACTATTATTCAGCATCTGGAAGGGAATTACAAATTCCTACAAATTCAGGCTGCTTTAAAAAAATCCCGCCGGCCAGATTTTTTTTTTTCCCCCCTCATCGCCAACCACGACAAAGGAGTAACCGCAGCCCCCGCCGAAGTCCAGGGGACTGGAAATCAGGCCACAACTCGCTCCTGGCCACCACGGCGAGGAGTTTGGCGTTAGCCTCCGTTCACAAATAGGGAACGGCCACCAAGAGGGTGAGGTGGAGACTCGCAGCCGCGAAAGCCTAAAGTAAGACACCTAAATACACACCGAAGCACCTTAAATAAGCAGCCCGATTTCCAGGGGGAGGCTGAAACGAGCGGGAGCTTGCGAGGGCTTGGGTCGGTGCGGGCAGACTCGGGCACCCGCACTGGAAATCTCCTCGCCGGTGGCCTGGGCGAGCACGTACAGGTTTGTCCCGGCCGCTCGCAGCCTCCTGTTGCTTCCCAAATGCCGCCTGTGAAACCGCAAGGCTGGTCCTCGCAGAGGCTCCAAGGATGCCACCGCCGATGTGACACCGAGCAAGCGAGGAGGTACGCGCCTCGCCGCTGCTGCCGCCCGCCCCGCATCTCCTCAGCTTGTTTCCTGCTCTCTCATCAAGGATGTTAAGACCAGGGACGCTTAATGAGGACTCATCTAAGCACCGCTCTGTTTCTGGATGCTTTACAGTCCATGGGAACATCTCCCTTGCCCAAGACCCAAAGGTAATGACTATTTTCTTATCTTTCTTTGCTTCTCTCTCCGGGTATCTACACCAGCGGTTGGACTGGGCAGAAATGGATGCTAAGCCTGAAGTTGGGGTGTCTGTAGGCGCTACCGGACACAGCACGGGGAAGACCACGCTTCTGCTGAGGCCCCCGGGAATGGGAGCAGCGCGACGGCGGGCAGCCCCGAATCCCTTGGAATTCACCCTGGAAGCGGAGCGGCAGGACCCAAGCTCTCGGTGCGGGCCGAGTACTACGTTACCTTTGAAACGGCAGGGGGAATTTGGGCAAGCAGATTGTAATTACCTGGCCTGGCACCGGCCCAGAACGCCACCACTAGCTCCTTTCCAAAACCGGCTCCTTACAAAAAGCCGATGCAGAAACGCGGGCCTGAGAGCGGCGGCCAGGATCTCGCCGTTGTGCCCTTGACGAAAGACACCACCTCGGTGTCCCCAGCGCTGCGCCCCGGGCGCTGCTCCCGCGCTTTCCCAGGGGACGGGCTCCACGCCGAGAGCCACCCGCGCCACCACCGCAACTCCAAGCCTCCCTCAAAACTCTCCCAGAAGAGCAGCGTCCCGTCACCGGGGGGGACGCTCTGCCACCGTCCCTCTGGGGGACAACGCTGGAACACACCCCGCTGCCTTTCCCCCGTGACACGGCTCTGAGAAAGGGGAGCAGGTTTAATTATGGAGAACCATTACGCTTCCCGGAGGCGATGCCCGGAGGGAGCACGCACAGGTGAGCCGGGCAGCTCGGAGCAGGCAGAGGCTGGAGGAGCCGCCGCGCTGGGGCTCCTGAGAAAGCAGGGGGAGCATCCAGCAGAACCGGGATGGAGATGCACCTGGCTCGGGATGGAGATACACCTGGCTCGGGATGGAGATGCAACCACGGCTCTCATTTTGGAGAGGAGATGGTCACCGTGCTGAGGCTCCATCCGACTGATGCTGGAGGAGGCAACCCGTTCACTTTCAGAACATTGGACCGTGTCCCCGGGGCTGGGGGACGATCAGTGACATTTAGAGGGGGGGGGACACCAAGGGGGAGGCGCATCCCGGCCCATCTCCTTGGGGAGAATGGGATGGACGGGCTGGGAAACAGCTGCTGCGTGTGGGGCGCCGCGGTTCATCTCAGGTCACCGCTCCTCTACGCCGCTCGTTAAGCGCCACAGCTTAACGATGGCCGGGCAGAGCCTTGGGGCTGCCCCAGCCCCGCACGGCACCCCTCGGCAGCAGGCCAGAGGCGGCGGTGAGGGGCTCCACGCCTGCCCCAGCTCAGCCGGTGCGTGCGGAGGGGCGCGGGTGAGGCTGGTAGGGAGCGGGGTGTCGGGAGCCCGATGACGCGTGGGTGGGTCAACGAGGGGAGTGATGTGGGGGGGACGGGACGCCCCGCGGCGAGACACCCCCCCTTCCCTCTCCCCCCCTCCTCCTACCTTGCAGTCCGTCAGGCAGGATCTGACCGAGTACTCTTCCGATTGCAAGTACTTCTCCAGCAAGAGGTCGAACTCCTCGTATTTTTCCTGAGCGTGTTGGTCCAGCCGCTGGTACGCCTGGACGCAGCTGCTACAGGCCTCCCCGCCCAGCGCCCCGGCCGCCGCCGCCACCAAGTCCACCATCAGGTTGTCCACGCTGCAGTCCAGGCCGTCGGGGCCGGCCATCTCCCGCAGCAGGTCCCAGATCGTGTAAGTATCACAAAAGGAGAGGTTGAAGTTCCTAAAGTAAGCCTGCAGGAAGGTCCTCTTGGAGGAGGGAGAGGCGAAGAAGGGGGCGGCGGGGGGCGAGCGGAGGGGCGCGCCGGCCGGGGAGCCCCGCGGGCGCTGCAGGGCCTGCAACCGGGAGCAGGCCGAGTCCAGGTC
>JAOXJK010000062.1:3574703-3587385 GCA_025774025.1 Xenus cinereus
TCATCTTTGTAGCCCTCTGCTGTGCCCTCTCCAGCAGTTCCCTGTCCTTCTGGAACTGGGGAGCCCAGAACTGGATGCAGTGCTCCAGATGGGGCCTCCCCAGGGCAGAGCAGAGGGGCAGGATGACCTCCCTTACCTGCTGGCCACACTCTTCTTGATGCACCCCAGGATGCCATTGGCCTTCTTGGCCACAAGGGCACATTACTGGCTCATGGTTATCCTGTTGTCCACCAGGACTCCCAGGTCTTTTTCCTCAGAGCACCATGGCTCTGTCCTGCGCATGGAGGTTACTGCCCCGGCACCTTTGCCCTTCGAGCGCTCTCCTGAGCAGCCTACCCGGTGGGGACCACAGCCTGGTGAAGGAGAAGAAGACAGCGGTAAAGCGGAGGGAGAAGAAAAAGGCCAGGGAGGGCATCAGCCTGCCAGGTTCCTCCTGGGAGGAGAGGTACGGTTCCTTCAAAATGACCAAGCGCTCTTCCAAAGCACCGAACACCCGAAGCTGTTTGAGCAGTGTGTTGGGGCTTTCACCTCCACCCAGCTCTCCCCAGTAGAAGAGCCAGGGCTCAGCTGGTTTGCCTGGGGGTAGGGATAATGGAAAAGGTGAAGGAAAAGGTCTAAGAGGAAAGGGAGCAGAGCAGTTGCTGTACTGGCAAGTAAAAAGTAATAGTCCATTTGATTTGCAGGTCTGTGGCTGAAAGTAGTTGGCACTACTTTCGGAAGCAGCTCCGAAAATCCCACTAAGTCATAGCAGCAGCTTCTCCAGCTGTGGGGTGAGGTTTTCCATGGGCTCAGTGAGTCAGTAGTTGGTGGATAGTTATGACAGTTTGGATTGTATCCACCTCACCTCGTACTTTTTGTTGTTGTTGTTTGTTTTTTTTCTTTTTTCCAAAAAAATCAACTTTTAGGTGTTTTGTTCTTGCTCGCCCTGGCCCAGATAGAAGTTGCGGCAAGTTCTGAGGTTTATCTCTGAACTGGTCAGTGAGAGTGGGCAGCTGGTGATTCCCTGCCAGCTACACACAAACTGTCCATTTCACTGTGGTGGATTTAATCTAGTACAGCATTAGCGAAAAGGACATAGTAGTGGCTGGGAACGTGAGCAGGCAGATGATGCAGGATGGATGCTTCGAGGCATGAGAGAAGCATCGTGCCCTTTTAGGGAAAAACTCCAGGGAGATGGGACTTAGACTGTCCTCGGAGCAGCAAGGGATGGTCAAAGCCTCTGATTCACTGGGAGAAAGCAACGGAGCCCATCTGAAGCTACAGCATGATTTCTTTTTTTCCCTTTGTTTCCCTTTGCCTGCACTTTGTTGTTATTTTTTTCCCTCTGACCCCAGTAACATTGGAATACTCATTCCCCTGGCTTTACCAGCCTGGAGTCAGATCTCACCAAGGGCCTCTCTGGGTCCGTGTTCCTCACCCTGTCCTTTCAAGGGGGATCAGAAAGATACCTGGGTGACCCAGAACACCCAGGTCTCACCGGTCAGACTTCTGCCAAAGGCTCAGCCTGTTCTTTGGAGAACTGGTCGTTGTGGTTCCTGGGTCCCTCTTCCAGCCACAAGTGTTCTACACCAGGAAGGTGCCATGAAAAGGGAGTTTGGATGTTCACAGCCAGCTCTGGGGCAGAGCCTGTACCAGAACAGTCCTGCCCATGAAGCAGGTGGTGGGGGTGTTATGCCCTAAGTATCAGGAGGTGAGCAGCTCTGGGCACTACCACGATGTTGTGCTTTCCAGGCTAGCAAACGCGGTGACTCCACTGTGGAGACTTCCCTATCAAGAGCAGCTGCAGGTAAGATGTGCTTACGTGGACTTTTCTCTGTCGTGCTGTCCCAACTGTCCCTCCTGTCTCCCTGGAGCAACAGCCCCTAGCATCTTAGTCGCTTAATGCTGTAAACTCTTCAGACCCCGTTTACTGCTGCTTTAATTCTTCAGTTATTATGAAGGATAGAACTGGGAGGTTCCCTGTGGGTGGTGTGTGTCATCACTAACAGCACAGCAATCCTGTCCAGTGTGGGACAGCAGGTTCACCGGGGCTTCAGGTTGGACCAAGTGCTCCAGGCCAGCACTTGGGGACCGTGGACACAGGATTTCTTTCTCTCCCCGTTGCTCCAAGCAGCTATGGTGATGAGAAAGGCAAAGTTCCTCTAGGCTATATCCCACTTGCAGTATTCCCTCCTGTTGGCCTTCCCAGAGGTGGGTGATGAAGAGCTGCCCACCGTCGCGTGGTCCTTTGAGAGTGTTTCTGGCTTAGGACTCCTCTGCAGGTGAAGTATGAAAGCCAGAGGAAGGTTTTGCAGACACTGGCATCTCGTCTTGAAGAGCTGGGCATAGATGGGCAGAAACCTGGTGGACTCTGCTGTCCTCTCCAGCCTGTAGTCCCTTCGGTGAGTATCCCATGGGAATACTGTCCCCCCTGAGCTGCTAACAGTCTCTCACTTGACTCCTGAAGAGTCTCATGGTGGGGATTGCTTGGTTGCAGGAAAGGTGTCTGTGGCAGTCCTTGCTAGCTTCTGCTTTGCAGCCTGTGGCTGCCGAGAGCAAAACAAGCCTTCCCTGATAAACCTGGCACCATTCTGTCACAGAGAGCCATTTCTTCTTCCCGAGGGGAAGTACTGGGGGTCTCGTGCACAAGCTCTGTTTCTGCGTTTTGCACATTCATGTGTATCTTCCTGTGCTGCCAACAGAACAACCAGGCTGGGTTTTGGGCTTTCCTCCATTGCTTTTTCTTTTAATCCAAGGTTTTACTTTTCCTTCTTTTCTCCCTCAGCCCGTCGTTAATGGCTACCGAAACAAATCTACATTCTCTGTGAACCGAGGACCAGATGGGAACCCCAAAACCGTGGGCTTGTATGTGGGAACTGGCAGAGGTCAGTGCAGGACAAGGAGCTGGGCAGAAAGCTGCTGGTGTGGGCTGGGTTGGGGCAAGGCTCTGCTGTGCCAGTCTCCACCCAAGTTAGAAGCCGGAGTCAACAGAAACACCACCAGCTCCGGGGCAGCAATTTTAAAACCTCAGTTTATTAGCTTCCCAAGAAACACCAGCGTCTAATTTGCTAAATACAGCAGGAAGGATGACAGCTGTGGTGGCAGCCCCTCCAGGATTTACGGAATCACAGAATGATACGGGGTTGGAAGGGACCTCTGGAGATCATCCAGTCCGACCCCCCGGCCAAAGCAGGTCCTCTTAGAGCAGGTTGCACAGGAACGTGTCCAGGTGGCTTTTGAATGTCTTCAGAGATGGAGACTCCACCACCTCCCTGGGCAGCCTGTTCCAGGGCTCTGCCACCCTCAAAGTGAAGAGGTTCCTCCTCGTGGTTAGATGGAACTTCTTATGTTCCAGTTTGTGCCCATTTCCTCTTGTCCTGTCACTGGGCACCACTGAAAAAACGATTTAGCTTTGTTATTCTTAATTATGCTGTTCCTGTGGTTTTGGTGTGCTCCAGGAGCCTGTGCTGTGCAGGGAGAGCATGGGGGGTGTGTGTGTGTGTGCATGTCCATGGGCAGCAGAGCAATGTTGGAGCGTTTGGGATGCGTGAAGCAGTTTGGTTTTGTGCAATGAAGATGTGAGCTGTGTACTCCTGGCAAGCAGCTCAGTGGTGAACTCGTTCACACCATTGATACTGGGTTTTGCTTCTCAACATCCATCGCAAGAAGGTGCTGGGCTGGGCGCTGTGTTCTTTTCTCATTGAAAAAATAATTCCACGGATTCATTTCACCTCTGACAGCAGAAGTTTAGCATTTAAACTGAAGTGAGAAGGCGGTCTTCCAGGCAACCTAAACTACTTTGCTGCTGTAAGCCCACACCGTTATTCTCCAGTTAGAAAACTGGCTTGCTCTGCTCTGGCTCCCTTAGTTTAAGATCAGTGCAGTGGCTCCTTTGGACATTTAAAAAGCTCCCAGAGCCCCAAACTCTTCATGGAAATCAGTGACAGTAATCACTGGCAAAGGGAATTCTGTCAGGTCCTGCAGCCTGTGAGTACCCAGAACATCACAGGATTTAGTGGGGCACTTACATGCCAGTTCTTTGGGGGTTTTCTCCTTTTTTTTTTTGTACAATGGGAGAATTCAGGAGAAAGGTGTCTCCACAGTTTATTATGTCAGATGCTACAGTGGTTGACATGCCCTGAAACAAAATAATTAAATACCTGAATACCTGTCTGCCTCTCTCTACAGAAAGAAATATTGTCTGTGTGAAAGCCAGTCACATGGAGAACATACCCCCAAAACACAAACAAGTAGCCCAGGTAAATGAATAAGTCACATCTGTCCCTAGGCTGTGGAACAGAGGGACTGCCATAACTTATTTGGGAGAACACTGTAATTTTAGTTATGCTGGATTTTCAAGTCCGTTTTCATGTTCTGAAGTTTCAGGCCTGGCTCTGGTTGACGGATAAATGTTTTTTTAAAACTTCTGTGTTAATATTGCAGCCCCAAAACTGTCCCAAAGAGTGAGGTTAATCAAGTGACAGTGAATTCCTGCCAATCTATTAAAACACCTAAGAATCACAAATTGAAATTCTTAATTTTGTCTTGTCTTCCAAGACCTTGGAAGGAGCTTTCACTCAGTGTATTGAAATCAAACAGAAAAAAAAACCCCACAGATGATACTGCTGGAAGGGCCACCCGTTTTGGGGTGCAGAGAGTTATGCTAAGAGCAGGGCGGTTGTCTCTGCCGTCCTACAAGTGCCGTTTCCCCTCCGCTCAGTGCTATGAGGAGTTCATCCGTCGCTCCCCCCTGGACCCCTGCCTCCTCTTCCACGAAGGGGGACACTGGCGAGAGCTCGTGGTGCGCACCACCAGCCGTGGCCACACCATGGCCATCGTCACCTTCCACCCCCAGGAGCTGGGCCAGGTGAGTACGTGGAGGACGGGGGACTCCTGGCAAGGGACGCATCAGGTGTCTGGCCGACCTGAGCTTGCTGGGTCTGTCGCTGGGGAGAGGTGTCTAATCACATTACCCAAACAGCCCGGTTTTCTCACTCCCCACAGGAGGCACTGGCTACTCAGAAGGCATTGCTTAAGGAGTTCTTCACGTGTGGACCTGGAACAGTCTGTGCCTTGACTTCACTTTATTTCCAAGAGAGGTATATGTCTTGACACGGGGAAAGAGTGAAAACAAAGCCACCTTTATTTTTTTTTCTCTCCTCATCTCTGATCAAATTAAAATTCTACCGGTTCAGGGAGTGCTTGAAGAGAATGACAGATGTTTGGATGCCTCTTGCAGATGTGGTTTTAAGATGGCCACATCTTTTGTTTTTCCAGACCTGAAATACTTGAATACACTATGGCTCTACCTCATGGGAGGTATGAGCCTGAGAAAATAAAGAAAAAAAGCTTACAGTGACTTTCCCAAGACAGTAAATCACATTAGCAGCAAAACTGAGGAATAGACCCCAGGACTGCTGCCTTCTGCGAAGTCATTTTGATCCTTTTAATGAATTCTGGGCTGTGCAAGTTACAGATCCCTTAGAAAGAATCAAAATTCTTTGATCCTGTTGAAAGGCTCACGTGAAATTAAAGTTGGTGGGGGGAGAACCATCCTCCCCTGCACACGAGCACCCCAGGAATGGAAATGGGAACGGGCTGCTCCTCTGCTGCCTTCTCACAGCTGGTTTTTGTGTGCCCTGCCAGCACCATGACACGCTGCTCCCACGAGCAGTCCCCCTTCCAGCTCCTTCACGGAGAACCGCACATCTTCGAAGAGCTGCTGGGCCTGAAGTTCCGCATCTCTCCAGATGCCTTTTTCCAAGTAAACACGGGTGGAGCAGAAGTTCTGTACCAGGCGGTCGGGGAGCTGAGTCAGGCTGGTGGGGACACCGTCCTCCTCGACATCTGCTGTGGAACGGGTGAGCAGTGGCCAGGGTGAGCCCGGCTCCCAGGGCTGGTGCTTTGTGTGCCAAAAAATGATCCCTGCTATCTAAAGGCATGTTTCTTCCATGTGGATGTGTGGAGTGGTTTTGTATCCCTCGTTTCCAGGCACAATTGGTCTCTCTCTGGCTCGCCAAGTGGCCAAGGTTATTGGTGTTGAGGTGGTGGAGAAGGCAATAGAGGATGCCAGGTGGAATGCAGCGTTCAATGGTGAGTTCAGGCTTGCTGGGGCTGAAAATTTCAAACTAACCACTGAAAAACTGGAAGAAGAATCATAGAATCGTAGAATGGTTAGAGTTGGAAGGGACCTTAAAGATCATCAAGTTCCAACCCCCCTGCCATAGGCAGGGACACCTCCTGTTAGAGCAGGTTGCTCAAAGCCCCATCCAGCCTGGCCTTAAACACCTCCAGGGATGGGGCAGCCACAACTTCCCTGGGCAACCTGTTCCAGTGTCTCACCACCCTCACAGGAAAGAATTTCTTTCTGGTATCTAATCCAAATCTCTTCTCTGCCAATTTAAAACTGTTAGCCCTTGTCCTGTCACTACACTTCCTGGCAAAGAGTCCCTCTCTGGCTCTCCTGTAGCTCCCTGCAGATACTGGAAGGCTGTTATAAGGTCTCCCCGGAGCCTTCTCTTCTCCAGGGTGATCACCCCCAGCTCTCTCAGCCTGTCTTTGTAGGAGAGGTGCTCCATCCCTTGGAGCACCTCTCCTCTCAGGAGTTGGGCTGAAGGGTACAGAAGGTTGTTGGTGAAAACAAATGCTGTGCAGGGAGGGAAAGGGGGGGGATGAGTGGAGAGGGGAGCCCAGGGTGCTGGAAGAGGAAAGGGAGGGCAGGAAGAAGCACCCTCACCTCTCAGGAGAGCGCCCAGGCTGGCCCAGTCCGGCACCCAGGCAGGGGAGGGTTAATCTCTGCAGTGTGCCTCAAACACAGGAGCAACTCACCCTTCCCACCCCCCTGGCAGCACACACTGAAATAATCAACTGCTGCTGAAACCTGTCCTCCCTAAGGACAGGCAAACGGGGAGCCAAGGGTGACCCCAGCACGGGCAGTGTCCTCACCCTCAGGGTGCCACCCAGCAGGGCAGGCAGAGCTGAACGCTGGCAACACAGCTCGACCCATCCACAGCCCCAGCCAAAACAAGCACCAAGCCAGGTCCAGAGTCCATCCGGGCAAGAGCAAAGGGGTGCAGGGCTGGAGGCACAGCTGTACCACGGCTCCCAACCCCCCAGGAGCAAAGCCAGGGCTGCAAACGAGCCACGATGGGCATCCAATACCCACCCCAGAGACACGTTACCTCTGTGGCACAGCTGAGGTCCATGCTGGAGGCAGGGGAAGAGATGGGAATGACTGCACTGAGGCGAGGAAGGGGCTGAGGGGCTCCAGGCTGAGCTTAAATGGAGCTGTGGGTGGGTGTGGGGAGCACCAGGTGAAGCTTGTGACAGCTCCACGGTGCCCCCAGGACCTGACAGCCCTGTCTCCTTCCACCTCTGCTGTCTCCACTCCCCGCTTCCTCTCTTTTTCCCCTTTCCCCACCCAACGTGTCTGAGCTGGCTCCCCAGCCACTGTGTGGGTGACGACTACATCCCTCTGCCCACCTGTTGGCAGTGGCAAAAAAAAAAGCACCACCACCCCCCCCAAAAAAGCGGGAGACAGAGATAAATTGGAGGTCAGAAAAGATTGGAGGCTGAAAAAAGGAGGAGGCCAAGCAAAAGTTGGGAGTTGAAAGAAAAGTGGTGGCCAAAAAAGTAATCCAATGGCCAAAAAAGTTTGAGGCTGAGAAAATTGTAAAGGGAAGTAGAATCTGAGGCTTAATAAGTCTGATGAAGAGTGGAGGCCAAAGAAGAGTGGGAGGTTGGAAAAGAGTGGGAGGTTGAGTAAAGCAGGCAGAGGCCAAAAAAGATTGGAGATGGAGAAAACAAGGAAGGCTGAAAAAGAAACAGAGGCTAAAAGTGAAAAGGAGGCTGGAAAGGAGGTGGAGTTTAAAAGAAGAGTGGAGACAGAGAAAAAGTAGAGGCTAAAAAGGAGTGCAAGATGAAAAAAAGGAGGGAGGTTAGAAAAAAAAAGAGGCTGCAAAAGGGTAGGAGGCCAAGAAAGGGTGGGAGGGGGAAAGAAATGCAGAGGCTGAAAAGGGATTGGAGGCCAAATAAAAAGTAGAGGCTAAAAAAAAGTGGAGGGTGAAAAGGGGTGGGAGGTCAATAAAATTGTAGGGTGAAATAGAGTCTGAGACTCAAAGAGTCTGACAAAGAGTGGAGGCCACTGAAGAATGGGAGGTTGAAAAGGAGTGGAATTCCAAAGAAAAAATGGAGACTGTTAAAAAGAGTGGAGGTTAATATAAAGCAGAGGCCAAAAAGGAGTAGAAGGCCAAGAAGGAATGGGAGGTGGGGGAAAAAAAAAAGCGAGGGGCAAAGAGTGGGAGGCTGAATAAATATTGGAACCCCCCAAAAATGTGGAGGTTGACAGGAACTGGGAGGCTGACAAGTGGGAGGTGGGTCTTGGTGGGGCAGGGCTTCATCCTTGCCTTCTCCTGCCTTCTCCTGCCCTCTCCTGCCCTCTCCTGCCTTCTCCTGCCCTCTCCTGCCTTGCCTTTCCTTGCCTGCCCGGCCGTGGCCGTGTCATGGAGCCGGGTGTGCACTAGAGGACAGCCGAGCTCCACGCAAGCGGCCCAGGTTGGAGCCTCTGCAGACCTTGCCCTGCCTGCCAGCAGCCTGCCCTGCCTGCCAGCCCCCCCTTAGCCCCCCAGCATCCTGCCCTACCTGGGAGCACTCTGTAGACCCCCTCGAGCACCCTGACTGTGGGCACCCCGCAGCCCCGAGCATCCCTGCCAGCCCTGAGCCTCTGCACAGCCTGGAGCATCCCAAAAGCCCTGAGCATCCCGACAGCCCCGAGCATCCCTGCTGGTCCTAAACACCCCGCCAGCCCCGAGCACCCCCACGGCCTTGAGCATCCCCGCCAGCCCCGAGCATCCCCACGGCCTCGAGCATCCCCGCCAGCCCCGAGCATCCCCACAGCCTCGAGCATCCCCACAGCCCCGAGCATCCCTGCCAACCTCAAATATCCCTGCCAGCCCCGAGTATTCTTCCACCTCCAGGCAGCCCTGCAGCCCAGAGAACCCCTGGCAGCCCCAAGCATCCCTGGCAGCATCCCTGCAGCCCCGAGCATCCCTCAAACCTGAGGTGCAGCCCAGCCTCCCCCACACCTGGAGGCTGATGGACTTGGGGCCATTTGCTAAAACCCTGCTGAGCAAACCACGGCAAAGGTGAAATTTGAGGGGGATTTGGTACTTCTGCTTGTGTGTGGGGGGTTTAGAGTTCCTTGAGTTTTATTTAAATCCAGAACCAGGAGCGTTACTTTGGGGGAAGCAGTTGTGAAGGTTCCCACTCACGGTTTTGCCCTGGAGCTGATGCGGTTGCATAGTAAATATGGGAAACGTTTCCTTTCTTCTCAGTTTCAGGTCAGATGGGGTGGGGAGCACTGCAGGCTGGGGAGCTGCAGCAGGCCCTGCTGCCAGGAGCTGCTGCTTGCATTAAAATTAAGGAAGAAGAGAAAAGGCATGGGAAATCCCAGCCGTGGCGGTGTGGCAGGCCAGCAGCCCGCGCCGGGTGTCCCCCCCCCCCGGCCAGCCTCCCCGCTGAGCCGCAGCCTGTCCCCGCAGAGGTGGCTCACAGCTCGCCCCGGGAGCCGGCTCTGCCTCCCAGATCTCGGCTAGAACCAGAAAAGTGTTTCCTGATGTTTAACCTTCGCTTCACCCCGTCCTCCACGTGGATGAGGGCAGCCGTGTCCTCCCAACGCCAGCGCGAGCCCATCTGCCCACGCGTGCGTCGCATCCTCCCTCCTCTGCTGCCCTTGTCCCCAGGCTGTGAGGGTGACAGGTCCCTTGCCCCACTCACACTGTCCTCCCGAGCATCTCCTTCCAGGGGGGGTCTGCTCATCCACTCCTTCCTGCAAGGAAAGAGCTGAGGCTGGCCCCACTGGATGGGCATCTCCTTAGGATGGCTCCTCAGGGTTGGGACACGTTTTCCTGCACAGCCTGTCCCCTCCCCGGGGCAGGCAGCACCTCCTCGGTGCCAGTGCCCATCACACAGCGTGGGAAGCTGGGTGTCCCCCAACCCACGCCGCCACCCACGCTGGGGGCTCAGGACTCCTGTGGGGTCCATCCCGAGACCTCCTTGTCCGGCCACTGCCCTGCATGGGGCCACGGGCATGTGGCCACCTGGGCGGCACGTCCTTGCCAGCTCGGCATGGGGACCACCACGGGGTGGGCAGGACGGGGGGGCCGGGGTGCACGGCCGCTGCTCGGGGTGAGCAGAGCAGCTGTGTTTACTTTCCATCTGCTGAAGGGAACAACAGGGGATTTTTTTTTCTTTTTTTGTATTTAATTTTATTTTTTTGGAGGCTTTGTGTGTCCTTCACCGGCCAGAAACCTTCATGTAAACATCCTGCCGCTTCACCAGGAGGAGAGAGCGCGGCGATGGAGGAGATGTCCTGCCTCCTGCTCTGCAGGGCTGCACCTCTTGCACCCACACACGCACAGACACACTCGCACACCCATCCACCGTAGGGCTGGGTAGCACAGGAGGGTGCTGACATCCCCCCCCTCAGCTCAGCGTGGTCCCTGGGGCAGAGGGAGCCAAGTCATTGAAGGGTGAGCAGGTGACCCCGTGGGTCCCCGAGAAAGCTGGTGCCAGCCCCAAGCACAACATCCAAAAACTCTACAAAAAGAGGTTTGTGCTCCCCCCGGCAGGGTCTGAGGGGGAGTTTGGATGTCAACAGGAACCGGGACCTAAAATACCCCCCCCCCAAGCCTTGTTGCACAGCTCTGCCTCCTCAATCCATCGGGAACACAGGGCTGTTACCTCCTTGCTGCACCCCCCGACACCCCACGAACCCCCCCCCCTGCAGCAGAGCCAGGGCAGCCCCGCATCCCCTCCTGGTCCCGAGTCCCTGTCACTCCTGGGATGGGATGGGGGGACATGGGGCACGCGGGGGACACGGGACAGGCGGCTGCAGCGCCGGTGGCAGACGGCTACGGAAGAATGCGGTCAATGGCTTCCTCAAGATTTGTGAACCCTCGTGCTGTGCCTGCGCGGGAGGCAGAGGGGAGGCCCTTCGCACACACCGCCGCCTCTGCCAAGGCTTAATCAGCAGGTTTGTTCCGAGTTGTGGCCAGCCTGATTAATCCAGGCTGTCTCTGCTGGGATGCTGATTTCAGAGCCTGCCACTGAAAGCAGATTTCTGGCTATTATGCACAGAAAATTGTTCAGGTTCTGGCTGAATTATCGGTGTCCAGGGAAACGGAGCGATACCTCGGTGGGACCGATGCTAATGGCTTGCGGCGGTGTCGGTGCCCCTCTGTGGCTGTCAGAGGGGCTCAGGGGACAAACCCCAAGGCTGGGAGGCACACCAGTCCTGCCCTGCCTGGGAGAGACAGGACCCACTGCTGGCCCAGAGCGTCATCGTCTCCAGCGAGGAGGAGAGGAAGCATCTGACTCTGAAGGAAAGATTACCCTCCCGACCCCAGCGCTCGGGCCAACTGTTGACTCATTTAACATCATCCCCTTCTTGGCCAAGGAAACGTGGAAGAGTGGGGTCAGGCAGTGCCGTAGCCCAGCTGCCTCCCCTCCTGGGCGAGGACGGGGCTTTGCTGGATTCCTGGATCCTTTCCTGGCTTCCCCCGTGCCACGGGGACGGTGCTCTCCGGAGGGGGCACGGCGATGCCAGCGCCGGGGGTGATGCCACAGATATGGCCAGAGCATCCCCGGTTTGAACACATGGGAGCACCTTTGGGGAGCACCCAGGGGCAGCCCCATGGTGGGGGGCTGGGATGAGGGCCGTGGGGCTGGCTAGCCACCAGTGGGACCATCCAGCCACCGGTGGGACCATCCAGCCACCGGTGGGGCTGGGAGCGCAGCCCCAGAGCCTGGGTGAAGCTTGGCGGCGGCAGCTTTGCTTTGTTTACTCTGCAACTTTGGCTATGGCTGGAGTTTGTTAAGGGGTCAGGCTGATTGGGTTGTTTTCCTGTACTTTACAATTTCCTATGTGGTACTTTAATAGACGTTAGGGCGCCTACAGCTACAGAGAGGCACTTTATTTTATTTTAGAAATGGAAGTAAATAAAGAAATAAATGCACCCAGGCATCGCCTCCCCCTCCCCGGCTGCCTCGCTCGCTCGCTATCTCCCCGCAGTCCCTCACCGGTTTCCTCTGGCTTGGGGGAACCTTGTTTAAACCAACCACAATATATTTTTAACGAGGACTGTTAATTAGCCCCGGCCCCAGCCCGCTGCGCATGGCTTCCTTGAAGCTGGGCCGGGGCTCTTTGGAGCAGCACGGAGGCTCCTTCCTTGGTGCAGACACCAAGATCTCGATAAGCACCAAGCAAGTGGCTTTAAGTTCTTCCCTTAAAGGAGACTCCTCTGGGAAGGGTTTTGCTGGGATCTCATGGAGGAGACCAGGAGGGATGGGGAGGACCCCGGCAGCACAGCAAGGACATGGACCTGTTGGAATGGGTCCAGCAGAGGGCCACAAAGATGCTCAGAGGACTGGAGCCCCTCTCCTACGAGGACAGGCTGAGAGACTTGAGGTTATTTAGCCTGGAGAAGAGAAGGCTCTGGGGAGACCTTAGAGCCCTTTCCAGTCCCTAAAGGGGCTACAGGAGAGATGGGGAGGGACTCTTGATCAGGGAGGGGAGTGATAGGATGAAAATAGGATTAAATTGAAAGAGGGAAGATTTAGATTAGATACTAGGAAGAAATTATTTCCTGTGAGGGTGGTGAGACATTGGAACAGGGTGCCCAGAGAAGCTGTGGCTGCCCCATCC
>JAOXJK010000062.1:3604209-3616319 GCA_025774025.1 Xenus cinereus
GGGATGGGGCAGCCACAGCTTCTCTGGGCAACCTGTTCCAGTGTCTCACCACCCTCACAGGAAAGAATTTCTTTCTAATATCTAATCTAAATCTCCCCTCTATTGGTTTAAAACCATTACCCTCATCCTATGGCTCCACTCCCTGATCAAGAGTCCCTCCCCATCTCTCTTATAAGGTCCTCTTCAGGTACTGGAAGGCTGTTGTAAAGTCTCCCCGGAGCCTTCTCTTCTCCAGGCTGAACTCAGCCTGACTTCATAGCAGAGGTGCTCCAGCCCTCTGAGCATCTTCATGGCCTCCTTTGGACCCGCTCCAACAGGTCCATGTGCTTCTTGTGCCGAATACTTGGGCCACCCAAAACGTGAAGCCAGGATGTGGTCCCTCCAGGGCAGATGATGAGCTTTGAGGGTTTGCACTTGTCCGACATGAACCCGAAGCGATCTCCTGGTGCTGAGCAAGCCGGGAGCTGCAGCCCCCGCAGCATCTCACCATGGGGCAGCAATGGGGAGAGCACCAGAACCCTCACCCATCAGCTGTGTGACTGGCGGGGGGGGCATCCTGTGGTCCCCAGCCATTGGGGATGGGGTGTGCAAGAGCCCTTTGTGTCCCCATGGGGTGTCCCAGGAGAGGCCCTGATTGAAGCAGGAGAGTAGGATGACCCCACATTTAAGCATCTCTGGGTGCAGACAGTCCCCACAGGGTTGTGCTGGGCGCTGCCCTCGTGCACTGACCCGGGGAGGCCAAGAGCCAGGGCCGGGAGGAGCAGGCAAAGGTCTTGATCAAAGATAGGTCACTCTTGTAAACACATCTGAAGCCACCCCACCGCTCCCCTTCCCACGGAGCATCTGCTGGGTAATGTCTTTCAGGTGTCCCAGGCGTCCTGGGGGGATGTTCAAAGGGGAGGGTGAGGGCTCCATGTGCGAAGGGTGTAGGGGTGCAGTGGGGCTGGGGGGGGACACACACAGGATGTTGCAGCATCTGGATGGGAAAAAGGTGATGTTAAACAAGTCCATCCTCTGTGGGACTGCCACGTGCAGTCCTCCCCACCTTGTACCAGACAGATGTTGATGTTCAAACCTCCTTTTTGTCAGCCCTGATGCGGAAGAGTTTGGGTGGAGAAAGAGAAAGTTTGAAAATGAGAATCTTGGGAGGCGTTTTTTTTTTACTTTTCCCCTATTTGGATCCAAGAAACAAGTAATCTTCTCTCCCCCGATTTCTATGGAAGATTGAACACACACTTTTTTTTTTTTCCCCTCTATCTTTCTTACCTGTGGGGGAGGTGTTGGCTGTTTTACAACCTGTACCCCCCCCCTTCCCCAACTCTCCCCCAGATTTCACCTCACCCCTTTTATTTGCCTGAGTCACGGGTGCCCGTGGAAACCCTGCCAGCGCCCAGGTGGAAGCGGCGCGGTGGCATTATCATCGCTTAACGAGTTACCCCACGTCAGCAGGGCTGCAGCAAGGCCGTGAGCTGGCAAACGTGAGGTAAAGGAGGAGATGAAAGAGATTTCATCGCCCAGGATGGAAGCGAACATGTTTCCCCAGCACGTTCTCCCCGGCCACAAACACTGGGATGCCGTGACTGGGGTAAACACAAGGAAAAAGCCCACGGCAAGGGGTACCCGGCATCACCAGGGGGACAATGCGGATAACCAGGATGGAGCTTGGGGTGCCACTGGCCAGTGTGGGTCCTGCTTGGCCAGTGGAGACTTCGGCTGGTCCAGCATCCCTGGGGTGATGGAGCTGATCTCCAGGCAAACACCTGCAGGGCTGGGCACCGGGAAAACAAAGGCGATGTGTGGGTTGGAAGGAGAGGGGCTTGGCAGGTCACCCGGCCTCCTTATCTCCCCAGACTGTTTGCTCCAAGATTAAGTCAGAGCCTGCAAGATACAAAAGTCCAAGGAAAACCAGCCCGGGTCGGGATGATCGGGGGGACTCTCCCCCTTCCCACCGCAGGATTGCTGGGCACCTCCACCGAGGGCTGGTGTTTAAAGTCCAGGCAGATTGCTGGTGTGATTTACGACTCATTATTCTTTGGTGCAAGAGTTGGTTAATGAGCAATGAAGGGTTGGGCAGGCTGCGGGGGCCATGTGGGGAGGGGGCAGGCTGGGCGCACCCATGGGGAAAGGGCTTCTCCCCCAGGGAAATGCCAGCAGCTGCCTGGGTAGGGGGAATAGGGGAAGGTAAAGCCATCCCCAGCTGCCACCTTCACCCTGGGGACAGGGCATGGGCACAGCAGCAGGGTGGGCAGGCTGGCAGGAGACCCTCCCCTCCCCAAACCTGGCCAAAACCAGCCTGGTTATAGTTAAAACCCGGGTAAGAGGTAATCAGCTCTGCTTAACTGCTTGTTGCTAATTTGTCCCTGGTGAGGGGTCTCATCCCAACCTGGGTGCTGGGAAGGATGGGGCAAAGGGGGTCCCTGAACCCCCCAGCCCAGGGATTGCCTGCCAGGAGTTACCTCTGACCTGCCCTTCCCGAATTGGGCACAGCATGGCATAAACATAAACAGATGAAAAAAAAAATAAATCAAACATGTATATATATATAACTAAAACCCTGCTGAAACTGAAAAAACTCCTCGGGGGGAGGGAAGGGAGAGCAAAGGTGAGCAAGGCTGGTTTCTTGGCATGGACTCAGAAGGGCACTGCAGGGCACTGCTGTGCCTGCACAATGGTCCCCACCTCCCCTTCCTCCCTGGGGGCACGCACTCACACTAGTTCTTGCACGATGCCAGCTGCCATGCCCCCAGCATCCCAATCCCCAAGGCAGGAGAGGAGCCAGGCAGCCCTTACCCGACCATATATCCAACTGCCTGCGTGGCTTGGGGGGTCTGGGGCTCCCCCAGCCTCCGTGGGTTTCTCTAAGGGCATTTCTGAAGGTTTGATTCATGCCTTCCAGCCGGCCTGAGGGCAGCCCCTCACCCCAGCCCTGTCCCAGCAGGGTGGGGAGCCGGGGCCGGGCGGTCAGGCAGATGGTCCCTGCCTGCTTGAGGCAGGGACGACCATAAATCACTGCCCGAGGAGGGGTCTGCAGCCCAGACCTCTCTGCAAAGCCCAGGCCGCTGCGATGTGCTGCCCACAGGTCACTGGCTACGGGCAAAGGGCACTGCCCGGGGTCTTCGTGTTTGCTCTGGGAAGTGGGGTCTGCAATAACAACTTCTGCTCGACTCACGCCACGTGTGTCTCCAACACACACCCCCCCCCACTCTCCCCCTCAGCATCCCACCCGCCAGGGAGGCAGGCAGCAGATCTGTGCATACACCATAGAAGTGATGACAGCCCCAAATCACCCTTCCTGAGCACGGTGGTTGTACCAGCCGGCTGTTGCTCGTGCCATGAAGTGCTTCCAGTGTCTGCTTCCATTTCTACCCAGGGAAGTGGTTGAGGCACCATCCCTGGTGGTATTTAAAAGATGGGCAGACATAGTGCTCAGAGACATAGTTTAGTGATGGGTTTTGACAGTGTTAGGTTGACAGTTGGACTAGAGGATCTGAAAAGGTCCTTCCAACCTAGACAAATCTATGATTCTATCATCTGCAGGTGCTTCAGGTAGTTCTGCTCTCCCTGTTGAGGGATCCATGCCCCGGCCAGGGAAGAGCTTCCCTGCCCCGGGGAGCTGCCTGCGTGGGATGCTCTCGGGGAGCGAGCTGTTTGTAGAGAGGCTGAGCGAGCGCTCCCGCCTTTCCCCTGAAACTGCCATTTCATTAAAGTGGTATTCAGCTGAAAGGTCACCACAAAACCCTCGGCTGAGCTCTCCCCTTCCACACACCCCCCACGCCCCCGCCGAGCATCACCACTGTAGGGTGTGTGCAGCCCATCTCCTGCCTGCCCCTGCCCACCAGCAAGGTCTCTGCACGCTTCCAGGGCTGGAGGCATGGTTGCACCACGTCTCCTAAGCCCCCAGGAGCAAAGCCAGGGCTGGAAACAAGCCACGACGGGCATCCACGGTCCCACCCCAGAGAGAAGTTACCTCTGTGGCACAGCTGAGGTCCACACTGGAGACAGGGCTAGAGATGAGCATGCTGGCACCAAGGTGAGGAAAGGGCTGAAGGCTCCATGCTGAGCTTAAATGGAGCCGTGGGTGGGTGTGGGGCGACACAGGTGGGGCTCCTCAGAGCATGACAACCTCGTAGTGCCCCAGGGCTCTGACAACAGCTTAACTTGACTCTGCATCTGGGCTCCAGCATCCCCAGCCCTGCAGGAGTGTGGCCAAGGACCAAAAAGCCCATCCAAGCCACAGGGGTGACAATGGTGACACCAGAGCTGCATCCACCCACTCACACACATCTCTGCAGGCAGCAAGGGACTGGTCCTGGTGGAGGGACCTCCCAGTGAAGCCTGTATCCCATGGTCCAAGCGAGCTGGAGAAGGCAGTTAGTTTCGTCTCTCCAAATCCCTTCTGTTTTCTCTGGGATACATATTTAGGGAAATGAGAAGAAAGTGGTGGAGAAGGGACGGGGGCTCCAAATCTAATTTAAGTCAGCACATCAGGCCAGGGGCTTATTTAACCCAAGGACTTGGCTGAGGGATGGCACTCGGCGTGGGACATGGGGAAGAGCTGCTGTTCTCGAGGCCTGGCTACAATCTGCTGTAATTAATATCTGCGAGGAATTAGGGAGGATTTGGAGAGAAAAGGGCCTCAGCTTAAGTTAAACAGCAACGTGATCTCAGCTTCATTAGGCTAAATGGACAGATGCTTCCTTGCAGTGGTGGGGCTGGGTGGCCAGCAGCAACTGTCCCCTCTGTCCCCGCTCACCCAGGCAGCATCGGGGACACGCACCCCCCTGGGAGACCACCCTAATCCTGCACCCACTGCCCGAGGCATCATCCCCAGCGTCAGGGCTCTGGGAAAGGCTCAGAGCTCGTCACGCGGATGCTTCAGCCCTGCTTAGTCGCCCGTCTTAAGTCCTCTCTGACGGGGGCAGAGGAATCCTCTCTTCCTCCCCAGGGATCGGATATCAGGGGAATTAAGCAAGAAACAGGATCCAAATCCTCCGGTTCCTCTCTAAGCCGCCTCTTGCACAAGCGGGTTCACCCAGGTCAGCCCCGTGGGTGCAGCAACCCCTCTGCCAGACCTGGCCTGGCCCCAGCCGGGGGTGTCACCCCTCACCCGTGTCCCCGTGTGAGCTGGCAGCTTGTGCAAAATCCCCCTGGGTGCAGGAGGGTGGATCTTCTCTGGGGTGAGAGAGCCGGTGCTGCTTTTGGGGTCTTTTGGAGCTATTTTGCAATCAAGAGGGTTATTGTCAGCAGAAAGCCCAGACCGCAGGTCCAGCCGTGAGAGAGGAGGAGGATGAGGAGGAAGGTGGGCACTGGGGCTGCTTCACCCAGAGAAAGCACCACGTTTGCCCCTCATCCTGCCCCCCAGCCCCACTGCCCCTTGGGGATTGCTGAGAACCCCTTGGCTGCGGAACGAGCCCTGGGGGGGGAGGAGAGACCCTTTCTGCTGCCCCAGCCCTGGCTCCTGCCCATGCTCCCAGGGGCATCACCACCCCAATTCCTGCAAAATGAGGCTGTGGGACTGATTTCCCCATCTTATCCCTTGCTTGTGCCCATGTGTTCTCTTCAGCCTCTCTCCCAGGGGAGCCGGAGCCAGCTCTCCCTCCCCTCGATGCTGCAGCTCTGCCTGCTTCTTCCACCAAAGATGCTGAGGAGTCTTGAGCATCTCCCTTATGAGGAAAGGCTGAGGGACTTGGGTCTTTTTAGTCTGGAGAAGAGAAGGCTGAGGGGGGATCAGATCAACGTCTATAAATACTTAAAGGATGGGTGTTAAGAGGAAGGGGGCAGTCTTTTTTCAGTGGTGCCCAGGGACAGGACAAGAGGAAATGGGCACAAACTTGAATATAAGAAATTCCACCTAAACATGAGGAGGAACTTCTTTCCTTTGAGGGTGGCAGAGCCCTGGAAGAGGCTGCCCAGGGAGGTGGTGGAGTTTCCTTCTCTGGAGACATTCAAAACCCTCCTGGATGTGTTCCTGTGCAGCCTGCTCTGGGTGGACCTGCTTTGGCAGGGGGTTGGACTAGACGATCTGCAGAGGTCCTTCCAACCCCATATCATTCTGTGATTCTGTGATTCTGTGATTCCATGCCTCCTCTTCCTCGCCACACGCCGCTGCGCACGGCGGCAGAGCTTGGCATTCCGCAGGTTGGCCTGGGCTCTCCTTCCCTCTGCCAAAGTCAACACGGCACCGGTGACACGCTCAGCCCGGTCCCAGTGCTGAAGGTCCCCCAGTCTCCAGTCCACAGGTAGGAAATAAATAATGTCAGAAAGATAAACAGAGTAAATACGGTCCCGGGTATTTCATTTCAGAAAATATTTGCAGAAGAGGTGTGCCCATCCCGCCTGGCGTGACTCAGCGGCCGGGCAGGGTGCGGCTGGTGGGGGGACGGTGGTAGGACCCTGTCCCTACCTACGGGGGGTTCCCAAAGCTTGTCCTAGGGTTGCAGCACCCTCCTTTCCCCAGCACTTCTCTGCCCATAAAGGGGCACCTGGTGCTTTCTGCCCCGAGGGCCATCCACGCACCAAAGCCCCATGGGCAGGGGTGGGTGGTGGGCACCCATGGGTCCATGCTGGGGGGGGAGCTGCCCTCTTCTGCAGACCCTGCTCTTCCTCTCTGTGGAAGATCTGTGCCACCCCACACCAGGGTGGGTGGCAGGACCCTTGGGTGGCCCCTTGGCTCTTTGAGGAGACCCTGGGAGATACTTGCTCTGCAGCCCCCAGGGCAACGTGCACAGCGAGGGGGTGCTTGGTTCAGCTGTTGCTGAGTTTGTCGAACCAGGAACCCAGAGTCCAGCTCCCAGGCCACCCAGAGGGACTTGTGAAGAGCCCCGAGCATCTCCAGGCACCTCAGTGGGGGCTGATCGTGGTGACCCTGCAGGCAGTGTCAGGAACAGCCAGAGCAGCTGGCGTGGCCGGGAGACGTTCTGCAGTAATCCGGGTGCTTAGCGCCGTGATTTATCTTTGCCTTGCTCACAACTTTGCTTTCTACCTTCTCTCCTCACATCTGGCCACATGTGCCCCGTGACAGCGCTGGCTGCCGCAGCACCCCCGTGGCCTGCAGACCATGTGCGCCCCGCTAATTGGCGGTGATGAATGAGGGAAGGAGCGGAAGCGTGGCTCGCATCCCAGGATACAGCTCTCGGCGTGACAGTGACAGATCGGCCTCCTCAGACCCAACGGGGAGCTCAGGTTGGGCTGCTCACTCAGGCACAGCCTCTGGGGACTTGCCGAGGAGGTCCCAGGAGAGCACCGACCTGCCCCACGGTCCCTGCTCGGGGCAGGCAAGGGATGAATCCGGTTTGCAGGTTGTGGATGCTGCGGAGATGCTTTCCCTGTTCTGCTGGGCTTGTGAGCTTAACCCCTCCATGTGCCACCAACACACGAACCATCAGAGCTGGTGCAAGCTGGTGGGGCCGCAGCCAGGTCCTGGGATGCTAGTCCTTTGGTCTCCATCCAGATATCGGGATGGCTCAAGGGAGTAGGAGAGCAGAGGAAGACTTCCCTTCCTCCCTGCTGACTCGGGCTGTCCAGGGAGGTCGGCACCCAAACTCCCACAAAGCAGGGGTAAATTCCTAAAAAAAAATATTTGGGAAATTCCTTGAAAAGTTAGGGGTGTTCCTGAAGTGCAGAGGGAGGAAAGCACAAAGGGAATTTTTGGAAATCACCAGGAAAATTGAAAGGTCCTCATCTGAGGGATTTCTAGAAAGCAATGGAAAAGTCTGAGAAAACTCCTAGAGTTATTCCTAGATGAGGAACTTTCTGAAAAGCATTCAGAGAATTTCATAGAAGGATTCTAGACTGAGAAATTTCTTGAGAGCCCTTGTGGGATTCTTGAAATGCATTGGGATGCTCCTAGACAGCTTGTAGATAAGGAAATACCAGGACATTCCTGACAGATGGAGAACTCCCGGGAAAACTGGAAAACTTCTGGGAACTTTCTAGATGGAGGAAGGTCAATGAAGCTCTAGGGCATTCCTTGAATTTTTCAAGATTGGGGAAGTCCTATGAAGTCCTTGAAAGTTCCTGGAAATTTAGACTTTAGACTGAGGATTTTCTAGGAGGATACCGAAAATTCCTAGAAAACAGTGAGGCATTGCAAGAAAGGATCTAGACGAAGGATTTAAAAGGAACACTCCTTCCCCAAATTCATAGCCCTAGAAAAAAACACCTGTAGAAGCTGTTGACATGTAGATACCTAGAAAGCTACAGAAATTTCCCGGGAAGTTCCAGGTGGAGGACTTAAACGTGGTGCTCGGCTTGAATCCGCTTCACTTTTCCTCATTCATAAGCTCTCCGTCTTTCATGGAAAGAACTTGTGGGACATGACTTTCTTGTCTCACGGACCTCAACGTGTTGTTTGATTGCGATGGTCAAACAGACAGGGCACATCAAAGGGCTCTCTCGGGGGAGGGAAGAGCTGCCGCTTGCAAGGGCCGGGCAAACTGTTGGGCTGGGTTCGTCACTGGGTGCAAGCACCAGCACATCCTGAGCTCCGGCAGGATTTATCCGGAGCTGATCCTATTTTTCCTTGCTGCCCATTTTCGGGCTATTGAGCTGACCCCGGGGAGCCACCAGGTCTCCCCTGGTGATGAGTCTCACAATTCCATGAAGCCACTTCGTGGGAAAAGTATTTCTACCCCTTTGCGTTTAAGCCATTGTCCGAGGATTGCACTGTCAATTTTTCCATTCGCTCTTCTGTAAACCTCCGTAATTTCCAGTTATTTGTCTCTCCATCCTCTTCCCTGGGCTGTGGGGTCCCGGTTGGTTTTAACACTCTCCGTTAAAATAACAAGTGTTAGCCCACACCTTTGATCAATGTCGCGATGCTTTTCTGCACCTCCTCTTCTGTTCATGGCATGGGTCAGTGGGAGCCGAGCTGCAGGAGCTCCACAGCTCCAGATGAAGGAAAAAACCCGACATTTTCTCTTTTGTTCTCTCTTCTGGCTCTAAGAGTTCTTAATATTCCACTTGCCTTTTTTTGACTCTCGCTAATGGCTGAAAGGACGTCTTCAAAGAGCTCTCTGCAATGTCTCCAAGATCTCTTTAAAGACCAGTAATTGCTGATACAGAGCCTGTCGCTGTGTGTGTACGGTGGGGGTAATGCTTTTCATGTTCATTACTTTGCAATTATGAATAGTGAAGTTCATCTGCCATTTTATTGCCCCGTTCTGCATGATCATTACATTTCTCTGCAATTCTTCAGTGTCAGCATTAGATTTGGCTGCCTGAATAATTTGGTGCCACGTATGAGCTCGCTGCCTTGCTCTCCCCTTTCCCAGATCATTTCTGGGAGGGGGACCAGTAGAGGTCCCTGGTCGGGCTCCTGCAGGACCTTGTTGAAAGTCCTCTCCACTGCAGAAACAGGCTGTTCACGCTGAATTCTCTCCTGCTGCCTTTAACCAGTGATTAATCTGCAAGACCTTCTCGTTTAACCCGGGGCAGCTCTCTTTCCTCACCAGCCTCTGCTGGGTGACCTTGTAGAAAGCTTTTAGAAAACCCAACTATTGCACAGCAACCTCTCAGCTCAAAATGTCTTCCAAAAGCCGAGCTCAATTAACTCTAATTGCGCACACGTTACAGCACGGTCGGGTGCAGACAGACCTGCCCCAGCAAGCGGCCACGGGGCAACCAGCCTCACCCAGGGGCCACCATGCAGGGAGCAGAGCTGCTGGGGGACAACTCCATCCCTTCAAGCACTCGGTGTTCACCCCACTTTTCTCCCAGAGCATCTAAAGCTGGAAATTTGGCAGGTCTCTGTCCCGGATGGTGCATGAGTAGCCTGGAAATTCAAGGGATAGGTGTGGTGCTCCTCAGGCTTCTGCTAAACGGCTTCAGCCTGGCCAGAGAGGAGCTGGGCTGGCCAAGAGGGATGTTCCTTCTTTAACAGCTTCCAAGAAGAGCAGCACAAGAATAGCAGAAGGTAGAGAAAGGTAGAGGGAACTGTTGGAAAAGCTCCCTGGGCTTGACAAAAGCTCTTGAGATGCTTCTCCTACTGTCAATGGTACCCGCTCCTTCGGCCAACACCCCGCCGAGGTCGGACAGCTGGGAGGGAAGGGGTGGCGGAAGGGCCTCTTTTTTTTTCCCCATTTTTTTTCTCTTCTTGAGTGAGGAACTTGATGGGAATTGGCTTAAAGTAAACAGAGGAGTCCCTGGGGCGGGATGGCCGGTGGTTCTGCAGAGCTGGCAGAATTTGCTGAGGTTGGCGCTGCCATGGACAGGGAGGATAAAGCGTGGGATAGTTAGCTGGGCTTTCCCGGCATCCATAGGATGTTAGTTTTCGGACTTCATCAATAAGGCTCTTCTCCTGCAGCTCCCCAAAATGTTTATGAAAGAGATACAGGAAGGGAGGAAGATCAAACCTGCTTTAGCAAGGCCTTTCTGGCTTTATCTGTGGTTTATGAGGTGACCAGACCTTGGCGGCTCTGTTTTAACTTGTTTTGATCTGGCTATGCTTTATGACTGTTATTCTGAAATGTTTTGACAGGACCGAGCCTCACCCGTCTGGGCTCCTCCGCGGGAGCCGCATCTCCCCGTCGCGGGGAGTCTCGGGGCCACGATCCCCGGCTGCGGCCGGGAAAGTGCTCTGACAGCCCGGCTTTTCCCTAAAAAAAGGCAAAATGAAGAGGGAGTCGCGGGGCAGATGATGCCAGCTCTGGTGATGCTGCAACCCAGGTCTGGTTTCACCAGGGGGGACTTGACCTGCTCACGGAGCTTGGCTTCCCCTCCTCAGTTGTGCAGAAGAGCAGAGGGCGCTTCAGGCTTGTGCCAAATATCTGCATTTTGGTCAATTTAGCTTTTCTCCTCATCTGCACTGGCAGCGGGGTGACTGCAGTTGACCGGATGGAGCGATGTGGGGATGGCACCGAAGGGGACACGGGTGTCCTGGGTGCGACAGCTCCGTGTTAGGGGTGAGCCCACCTTGGGTGCTGGGGACACTGGGGAAGGGGCAGGGGCTCCCCCTGCCCTGAGGACACTGCCTGCTCTAACCCAAGTGTTTGGCAGCCTTTGTCTTCCTGGCACTTGCTGTTACAGGGGCTTTCCAAACTTCCTAACAAAGGTTTTCCAGCAAATATTTGGGCTTTCAGGTTGTTTGTTGTTTTTTTTTTCCCCCAAAATTGTCTTTTGTTTGCACACGTTTCATCCTTTTTTTTTTTTTTTTTTTCAGTTAAAAAAATCTCCGTCTGCAAACCACATCTCTGGGAGGGAAAAAAAAAAAAACCCTTTGTGTTTTCAGTGAAAATTGGAACATTTTGATAAATTGTTCTCGTTTTTATTTAATCCCTTTGCGGACACAAAACTCGAAGGTGGCATCCGAGCTGCTGGCTGACTTTGGAGAAAAGTCGGATTTACCCGTCAGCAGGGGCAGTGGGATGAGCCCTGGGGCCGAGGGATGCCGAGGGAAACGCCAGGGGTTATGTTGGTGGTGGGCACCTTCCCCATCTCCCATTTACTGTCATCGAAGCACGGGCAGCGCGGCACGAGTGACAATACGCCAGCCACACACTGCAGCCGCGCGTTGCCCACCCCAGCCGTGCCACGAATCCTCGTGGGGGTTGAGGAGGTCCCCAGCTCGGAGGATTGGGATCCCCTGGATTGGAGGGGGGGGGGTGCTGGAGGAAATAAAATTCATCCTTTTTTTGCCCATCAGCAAAGGCTGCTCATCCCAGAAGCCGGGATGGAGGCAGGAATGGAAGAGCGCTGGGACCGGGATGCAGGAGGGAAACACCAGCGGGGTCTGAAGAAGCCGGGCCAAGGGGATGGCTGCGGGTGCAAAGGGGAGAACAGGCTCCGGCACCCTGCTGCGGGGCTGGTCCTGCCCCGGGCTGAGCACAGCCCTGTTACTAGAAAGCTGCCGTTGGCTTATCCGGATCGAGTACCTGCTCCCTGGTAATTAAGGATGTGTTGACATTAAAAGCCCGGTATCTCTCTTTTGTTTAAGCATGCTTATGGACTAAAACCGCCCCGGCTTTGTTATTAGCTTTGTGGAGCAGCGTGTGCAGCGGGTGATTAGAAGATGAGTGTAAAATTGCCTCCTGCTAATTTATGCAGATTTCCTCCCTCCTTTCCTGGGTGCCGATGCTGACAGCCCACCCCCACCTCCTCCAACCCCCCCTGCC
>JAOXJK010000062.1:3637607-3647708 GCA_025774025.1 Xenus cinereus
GGGGCTTCCCACCGCCCCCCCCCCCCCCCATGCTTAAAGCTGGGGTTTTTCCCGGGGAGGGGGGCGTCAGGGCAGGCTCCCCCCGTGCCGGCGTACCCTGCCTGCAGCCGGGCGGGCAGCATATGGAAAGGATCTGGGTGTAATATCCCGGGCTGCAGCGCGGCTTTGCTGAAGAGGCCACTTCAGGAGGGGACGCGGAGTGGTTAGTCCTCCCGGCTGACACATCCCAGGCCTTCCTCAGACTTGAAAGAGCTGGAGTTCGCCTTTGAATCTGAGGATTTATAGCCCTTTTAGGCCTCTCCAATAAAAGCACGGCTCCCTCCTCAGACAGAGCCCACCGTCTCCCTCCTCTGGGCTCATTATCCTGGGGATTTGTGTTGCTCGCTCTCGCGCGCTCTCGGTCTCTTGTTCGCTACCGCCGCTTTCTTCAGATGTGCGGCCGAGAACTTCAGAGCGTAAAAAGCCGAGCTGGAGGAGCTGCGGGTCCCGGCCGCGCTGCCAGGATGCGGCCCCTGCCACCATCCTGACCAAATCCTGGTGAGGATCCTGACCCATCGCTGCGCGGGGGGAAGGACCCTTCATTTGATGATGCTGGGGATGCGCCGGCATCTCCCTCTGCGGTTGGGGAGCATCGGCTCCCCCTTACCCTGTGTGTTCCCGGTGATCCCCCTGCCATCCCTGGAGGGCTATGAGGAAACTGGGATGATTTCCCATCCCTCTGGGCGAGCGTGCGGAGAGAGCCGGGTACCCGGCTTGTCTCGGCGCATGTGGGCATTTAAAGCATCCTCAGCCCAACGGATCATGTCTGCTTTATACAGGCACGTCAAGCCCCTAACTGTTTAAAGAGAGGCTTAGGAAAGAGTCCAGAGAAACGACATAATAATTATTGTATTACAAATTGTTTCCTTTAATGGGCCCTGTCGGATCGCTCAGTCTGCTAAACACATTGTGCCCTCCCCCCCCAGCAACCAGCCCCCAACCCCGCGCTGCTGCGGCCCCTTTCCACCGCTCCAGCCTCCTCTCCCAAACCCAGCCCCGCTGGAAAATTCCTCCTGCCGAGGAGACCCGGGTGGTGGGGCGAGAGATGGGGGCTGCCTTGGGACCACCCTGGCCCCTGGGGGCTGTGCGAGGCCGAAGAAGGATGGTTTATCTCCCTGAGGATGGATGGTGGTCCCTGCCCCTTCCTTTGCTCCGGACCATTGGAGTGTCCCGGACTTTGCACATCCCAAGGGCTTTTGGGCAATGTCACCCCTGGCTGATGCTCGGGGTTCAAGGGCACCTACTCCCGGTCAAAAAAAACTTCTTGCCCTGCCTGCGCCGGTGCTGCAGGATGGGCAGAGCCAGGTTCCTGCCCTTCCCTGGCGTTTCGGTGCTTGTGTGGTGGTGGTGGTGGTGATGGTGGTGGTGGTGGACGGCTCCCAGGCAGCTTTTTGGCAGCTCCCCACCCCGAGGGCTGGCGGGGTGTAAGGAGAGGAGGCAGCACGAATTTTTTCGTTGCCCCCAAAGACTAAACGTGTTGGAATTAAGCAGCAGGTTACGTTTCTTCAAGGCCGAGCAGCAAATATGTTTTAAATTTGGCAGCCGGCAGCGGAGAGCGGGTGGGAGAAATTTTCCAGGTATTGCGTTACACTTTCCCCTAAAAGGGCTCTGCTTTGGGGCTGGGGATTAAAGGGAGGAGGATGGGGGCCGGAGCTGGGGGGCTGCATCCCCTGGGGGTGCAAACCCCCTCTTTAGCTCACAGCCCCACGCTCTCCAGATCCCTCCTGGGGCACGGGGGCAGTGATGCTCTTCCCCCCCCCCCGCCTCCGGCTGACTCAGGCCCTGCCCGGGGCAGGGGTGCGCTGCGGGGGATGGCCGGGATTAATTTTTTTGGGCTTCCTCCCTCTGGGCACGATGGGAAATTTCCACCTGGCTGTGGGCACCGCCCCGCTCCCCCCGCCTGCCCGGCTCTGCCTTGCCCTCCTCCCCTCCTCTGGTGTCTCTAAGAACCGCTTCGTGCAAGAGCGGACCTGGGATCCACTCCCAGCACGGAACTGGGGCTGGGCCAATTAATCAATTTTTTTAGTAGAAGAAATTTTAAAAAAATTACATTTTTTTTATCTTTTTTTTTTCCTTCTCTTTTTTTTAGGAGAAGGTCTGGCCAATGCATCAGCCAGCAGCTCTTCTCCTGTGGGGGCTGTACCCAAGCCCCCCCCCTTGTCCTTGGGCAGCCAGGCGGGTGGTCCATGAGCATCCCCTCTGGAGCTGGCACTGGTGCATCCCATTGTTCCCAACTTCCTTCTCAGTGGGAGGAGGAGGAGATGCTTCCCCAGGAGATGGGGAAGGGCCATTCCAGTGCCATTGGGGGGGTGCAGAGCCCCCCTTCCCTTTTGCTGGGCAGAGCCACCGTGTCCCGTGGTCCCCACCACCGGCAGAGCAGGGGGCCTGGCCAGGTTGGGGTTTCAGGAAGGTGCTCGGAGGTGCAAAGGGCTGGAGGTGGCTGGAACTGTGTTTGGTTTTAAATTTGTATTATTCTTTCATGTAAATTCTGCGAGGACACTGCGAGGTTGCACGTCTCTGCCCGCACATCCGTGCCACGGTGCTCTCTGGTGGCACGGCTCCCCTCCCCTGTGCCCCCCCATTAGTGGTGCCTCGGCTGTAGCTAATTACTGAAATAATTGGGACAGCAACAGCCTGGCAAGACTGGGGTCGGCGAAGGGCGAGGAGGGTCCATCGTGCTGCCATGGCTCCTGGCCGCCCCAAACCTCTCTCACCCCTCCATCCTGCGCCAGCCTGGCTTCGTGTTGCTTCAGTAGGAGAATTTCTTCCTCTTTTCTTTTTTTTTCCGCTTACCTGAGCTACGTGAAAACTTGTTGTTAGGGGTATGGGATGGAGGACAGCCTGCTCGTGCAATGCTGGGCACGTTGACACCGGCTTGGCTTGGTGTTCTCTGCCCGTGAGTGATGGGCGCTGGGACGTGGGGACAGGCTCTGCAGGACCACCCCAGTGAAGGCAGGGAGACGGGCACAGCCACCGTGGGTTTGGTGGCTGACAGCGCTTGGGGTGGCACGTGAAACCCTCTGTGCACAAGCCAACCTGCCACCTTCCTGTCTTGGGCTTTTCCTCTTGTTTTCCTTTGCAAAATTAAACTTTATTCCCCGAAAGGGCTGGGGAGGGGATGGCGTCCCACCCTGGAGAAATGGTGGGGAGCAGCCAGCACCCTCCCAGGCTCCAGTCACCATCCTGCGTGGCCAGGGTGAGGGAATCCCATGCAAAGCCCCTTCCCAGGAGCGGTTCCCGATCCCAGGGAGGTTTAACGCTTGACGATGCTTTTGATCTCTGTCCTGACTTGGTTAGCGACGGGTGCTGCTTTCCTAATTACCCCCTTCATGTGGGGCTGTGCTGGTTGTTTGTGCTTACCCGGTCTCTCTCTCTCTTTCTTAAGAAAGAGGAAAAAAAAAATAAAAAAATAAAAAATACCCTGGAAGGGTGTGTGCGGGGTGGGGGAGTGCAGCGTGTTTTCCCATAGCACGCAGGAATCCTACAGCGCTCTTCATATAGCCCTGGGTGCTCCCACCCACGGCAGGCAGTTTCATGCTCCTTGGCTGGTTTCATAACGTGCAGGAGAGGCACGAAAAGTCTTCCAAAAACCACCTCCCCTTTGCTGCGTGCAGAGCCCACGGGCTCAGGAAAGCGAGTATGGGTTGCCCCCTTTAGGGTGCCCACCCGGGGCTGGGGGGGGGGGGGGATTGCTGGTCGTGTCCCCTGGCTGGGAGAGCGCCGGTGCCCACCTAACATCGCTTTTGGGCTGTTTTACTCCTTTTGGGGTACTTTGTGCGCATTGTGAGATGTGGCAGGGAGAGTGTGGGGGCATCCGGGGGTGGGCTGCGGCATCCTCCTGGCTCCTGCTCTCCCAGGCAAGGACCTTTCCTCCCTCTTCTACCTCTTTGAGGATGGAGACGCATGGGTTGAGGATGGAGGCACACGGACCATCTTGCAGAGCTCCAGGAGTTCCTCCATGCCAGTAGAAGCAGTTGGAGGCTTGTGGGCCATCAAACTTGCGAGTAGAGCGTTAACATGCTGCGGCATCGTACCAGCACGCAGACAGAGCAGAGAAATCTTTGAGTTTCTTATCTGAGTGTTCTTCAAGTGCCTACAGGTGCCCATCCCTGGTGCACCCAATTCACCCCGTGTGCCTGCAGCCTGGCAGGAGGGACCTTGCCCGCCCCGTGCCCTCTGTTGGGAAAGCCGCCGCTGCCAACTTCTTGTCGGGGAGTGAGAATCTCTTTCCTCGTTTATTAAAGATAAAGAGATTTGTTGATAGTACGAATGGTTTCCTTACACAAGGACGGGGAGCGGGTGACAGATACAAGAGGGGTGGGATAATTGCTTCCAGATGCTGCCGGTGCCGTGTGTGTTCCAGCGCCCTGCCAGCTCCCAGCAAAAGCCAGGAATCGGCCCGAAAAGTGGGGCTGGTCCGAGTGGTTTCAAACAGCTCAACCCGTGATGGCAAAAATTGATTTCACCACATCTTCTGGTGGCCCGGAGCCGTTCTGTGTGGACTTGGGAGCTGCAACGGGGGCTCCCCCGGTTCCACCAGCCCCCGAGCTGGGGTTTTATGGAAAATGCCGAGTGCGGTGGGACTGGGGCTGCAATCCGGACTTGGCAGCTCCGGCATCATTGTGCGCGGCAGGCGGCTCTCCCGGATCCGCGCCGGAGGAGGCTGCCTCCTCTGCGCCCGGTTCCCCACCGCCTGGGGATGCTTGTGCCATAAACACCCCGTTGGGTTTTTTTTATTTTTTGGCATCTGGGCTTTCTTGCGGAGAGCATCGTTGTGCTAGCAACAGCATTAATGATTATTTATTGGTTCTTAATGCCAAATAATGTCAACATCTGGCTAACGCAGCGCACATGTGGCTCGTGCGGTGGGGCATCTCCAGGCGTTCGGCGTTGGCTTTTCCCTGCTCGGTGAATTATAGGAGGCAGCAGCCGTTGCCCTGCAAATGGTGGGTTGTTTTGATAAACTCCCCCGAAGGTAGAGATTCTTGAAGGGCTTCGCTGCTGACCTTCTTGTTAATTACTGCTCTGCAGCGCCGGGAGGACCAGCTGAAAGGGAGTAATGAAGCGTTGTCATCCGGCGTGCTCAGCCCGGCCAGGGCCCCGCGAGGAAAGACGCCTCCTCCCTCGTGCACCGGGGATGTGTTCCTCTCTCTGCATTATTTATCCAGCCGGTTCCCCGTGCCTGGTAGCTCGGAGCCTCGACTCATAAGACCCTGTTTTAAGGTTACGGTTCTGACCTTGATTTACACCGGCAGTGGGTGTCCGTGCAGGATTTTTCCCAAGGTAACCTCAACAGAGGTAAATCCAGCGGATGATAAAGGGGCAGGGGAAGAAAAGGGAGCAAAATGCGTTGCTGTCGTGTTCCTTGATACTGGACACGGGTTTTACTTCCCCACGGGTTTCACTGCTTTTAGCCTCAGACAAAGCTTGGTGGGAAGGAGAAAGGAAAATGTGAAAATTTACTACTCTCATGATTTCTGTCGTGCTTCCGAAGGGGAGAGTTGAGTCAGTTTGCCTGGTACCAGCTAAGCAATTCCACCTCGTCCCCGGAGAGCGTCTGAAGTCACGCAGGGAGAAATAATGCCTGGGGTTAAAAATAGATGCTGACAATAGGAAGGGAGGACTGGAAAAGCTCCGTGTCAGGGGAGGTGGACAAAGCCCAGCCAAAGGCGTCGGGGTTGTGCTGCACTGCTAGAGCTTGGCTTTGGTGGGTTAGACTGGAGTTAACCCTCCTTTGCACTGGTCATAACCTGGAGTGGGTTTTGCTCTTGGGTCTGGATGTCGGTCCTTCAACCCTGGGGAAAGCACCTCTGTTTTTAATGGTCTTGCAGAAGTTTGTGAGTGAGGATGCGGTGCCGGCGGGACCAGGGCTGGGAGAAGAAAATCAGCTCATTAAATCCTAATTGTTTGAGGAGGGCAGGTGGGACGCGGCTTTGGCAGAGGAGAGCCTGGCACGGGATGGAAATTTTCCAGCTCCCCTGGTATTTTATTTTTTTTTTTTAAGGACTGATCTGGAGAGGGAAGGACTTAAACTCGACCCGCTTCGTTGCCAGCTGGGAGTTGTGCCCTGCCAAAGCGCTCTGCCAGGCTGTCCCAGTGCCACCGGTAGCCGCCTTGCTGGGAGCGGGGTGTGCGGGGTGCCACTCGGCTGGGGACAGTGGCAGTGCCGAGGGGACGGTGCTGAGCGGTGCAGGGTGGTTAATCCTGCAACCCTTGCCTGAGGCTTTTGTTAAAACTCATTAAAACCATCTGTGGGTACCGGAGCCTGACCAGAAAGCCTGGGCAGTAGCAGAGACTGGGGCAGCCCAAGTCCCCGTGGTGGGGACACGGCCAGTGCTGTCCCCTCAGGGGAGCTGCCAAGCAGTGGGCGGGAGAAGGGGGGGTCACAGCTCCCGCTGGAGCGGGACCAGGAGCGATTCCGGCTTCTCCCTTAGTTTAAAGCTTTTTTTTTTTTTTTTTTTTCTCCTTTCCCTCCTGTTTCTTTCATTCTGGCAGCCCGCTCGGCCCTCTCCACCGAGCGAGATGCTGCGAGTACAATAGGGCTGCGAGGTGGGGCGGGAGGGTGGAAGGAGATGAAAGGGGAAAAGTAAAATTGAAGCATGTCTGGAAGGGCATTTTGATGTAAATGGGACTTTTTGATAGACTTTGAGAAACACCGGCAGAAAGGGCACTGGCCCCCTTCGGAGCGCTGAGCTCCGGGCTTGACTCATTCATTTGCTTGGGGGAAAAGGGCATTTTTTATTTTTTTTTCATCTCCTGTTGGGTGCACCCACAGCTCCTACTGGTCCTCCCCATCCTCGTAACCAGCCATGTCCTGGTGTGGGGCAGACCCGTGGGGACGCCAAAACAAAATGCAACAAGCGGAGAGTCCTGTTCAAGATGCGAAAAGCAGTGGCTGAGCCTTAGGAAAGGCAGATAGATGGCTTCTTGCAGCCCAGGGCACGGCTCCGTCCCACCTTCCTCCCCTGGCAGCTCCTGCAAACCTTTCCCCTCCCTGGGGAGGGTGTGTGTTTAATCCACTCTCGTCCTTTTGATCCCAACCCCTCGTCCTTGGCACCGTCGCCGTGGCCTTGCCATGAGTCATCCTCCTTCCTTTCTGCTGCTTTTTTATTTTCTTTCCCTTTTCCCTTTCCTAAGAGAGCACTTATTAAAAGGATGCAGCATATTCATCCAGGAAGCAAGAGCACAATAAAGTATCGACGACGTTTATACTTTAAAAGGCATCTCTATCATGGTGGTTGCTTCTGCTTTGACAAGCTGGGGATGGGAGGCTGGTAGTGGTGGGGGGGACCAGGGATGCTCCCCCTGCACATCAGCCCTGGGGTCCCCGGTCCTGCGTGGCAGTGGGAAGCCCTTGGGGAGGGGGTCACCGGTCTCCTGTCACCTTCCCACGTGCTCACGTGCTTCTGCTCAGCAGCTACTGACCCTGGCCAAGGCGAGAGGAGGAGAAACGAGGACATTGCTGCTTCCCGGAGAGAAGTCTGACAGGTTGGGGGGGGGAGAAGCGGGAAGGTCGGTCGGAGCTGGCGTCTGTGTCCCCTGTGTCCCCCGTCGCAGGCGATGGTTAGCCCGGGAGGAGACCTGTCACTTCTCATCTGCCTGTTCCAGGCTGAGCCCCGTGCTTGGGCTCGGTTCTCCCTTCGCTTCCCCGCTCCCGCGTTTTGCCTTCCTTGGGTCGTCGTCGTCGTTGCACATCGAGCTGTCGACAGTCGGAAAATTTACTGCCAGTATAAAGCCATCAAAAAAAAAAAAAAACCCCAAAGTGTTAGTCGGTAAAAATGGCAAGGCAATTACAGGGAAACTTGTTTCTTCCTCTGACAAACTTCTGAATCAGTCCTTTAATCTCTAATCTAGGTTTATGGTCATCTTTATTGAAATGCTGGGCTCTGCGGAGAGTTGACATGTATGACCATCATAAAGCAGGAGTTATGGGAGTCCAGAATTGCCTTGATAGTCCAAGTGTCTGCAGGAAGCATTTTTAAAATCCGTAATCGGGATTTATTGGCCATTGTGGCTGAAACTGTCAGTAGAAAATAAAATAATCAGCCTGGGATTTTTTTTTTTTTTTCCCCGCTTTGGCATTTGACTCCTTCCGCATATTCTTAAATCAATTGGTGTCTTGCCTACCTGCTTAATGCCTTTCTAACGGGGGGGCTGGGGGTGAGAGGAGGGGTTGGTACCAGATGCCATGTGTCATCCCGTCTGGGAGCAGTCTCCCTGGTCCTGTCCCATCCCTGAGTGCTCTCCTGCCTCCCCGTCCTCCTCACCCTGGGCAGGCTGAGCATCTTCTAGTTGGTTGTACCATGGTGTGTGGTGTTCGTGGGCACGTCCGTGGCATTCCCGTGGAGGAGGTGAACATGGGGCAACGTGCTTGCCTGGAGGAGGCATCTCAGCTGGTTTGCTGCCCTGGGATAGCAGGGTTCTGTGAACACCATGTGCTTTTTAGGTTTGTTTTGTTGTCGTTGGAGATGTACGTAACAGGAAACATAGGCTGTGGGAAGGTGTCCTCCTTGGGTCAATCAGGGAGGGGAGCAAAGCGGCTCCTTGCGTCCACCCTGGTCTCCCATCGCTGGCCTGGCACCGGGTGCGGAGCGGGTCCCGCTCCTCCTCACCGCTTCTGGGAAATGGAGACTGCCAGGACCTTTATCGCTCAAACTATCAATCTCCATCGAGTTACGGCAGCCCTGAGACCAGCGCACGAGGCCAACAACGCATTTTTCTACGAGACAACTAATCAATGCCAGAGCCGCGGCGGAGCCTGCGCTCTCCCTGGGTGGCGTGGGCGATGCTGAGCTGCCCTCCCTCCGTCGCGGCTGCATTGGCCACCCCAGCGTGCCCACGGCTCTGCTCCCTGTCGCAGCAAACCTCAGCACCTTTTCCTTACAAAGGACCTTGGTGTTAAATCTCTAGGGTTTTTTATCTTTTTTTTTTTCTCTTTTCTCCGCTTTTTTTTTTTTCCAATCTTCAAATCACTTCCCTGCTTTGCAGTTCTTCCCTGTCCCGACGGGGGCTGTCCAGGCTGTGGATGCACCGTGTGGATCTCACCGGTGCCTGGTGTTTCCTTGCTCGTGGGTGCAGGATGCATCCCAGAGCTTCAGGAATCCAGAGGCAAAACTCTTCTCCGGCCCAGAGCATCCTCCCGGCCCATCCCCATCGTCTCCAAAGGCCCGTTTGCTCCCCACTAACCTGCCACCATAAGAAACACCCGACGGTGCCAGGTCTGGAGTTAGCCTAAAATAGTCTGCTCGGGTTGATAAATATCTCTGTTTCCGTTTTGTTTAACAAATATCTTCTTTTATGGCAAAGCTTTTTGTTAAGCTTTCTCATATTATCATCGTGCTTAATCATGCAGGGTGACTTCTAAAAGTACTTTTTTTTTTAAATGCCAGTTTTTATCCAGGTTTTAAAATTGAAATTCATTTTTTATCCAGAGGCAGGATATAAATGACTCTACTAAAATTAGATTAATCCTAATAAGAATGTCAGTTATCATTTCTGAATACATTAAATTTTTTTTTTTTAATTTTACATGCCTCTTTAGCTATAATTGCTAGTGTAATTTCTTACATAGACATGGTGTGTCCTCACGGTTGACAGAAATACTTAATGCAGTGTCGACACCACAGTAAGTTCCAAATTAGTGCGTCGCAGTCACTGCAAACGTTTTGAACTTTCTCCTTAATAAGTTTAAAAAAAAAAAAAAAAAGAAGAAGAGAATAAGGCACCTTAAATGCAAAGCAAAAGACTAAAAATGTGTTTAGCTCCTCGGAGTAAAGCAGGATGGTTGGAGGATGGAGCCCTTCGGAAGCTGGGAGAGGGGGGCCGAGAAGGAATGGTGGGGAGCTGTGGGTCCTGGGGGGGCCGGGGGGGCGTTGCAATAAAAGGGTTGTCAGCATCGACTCTGTGGCTCCTGGCATGGTGGCATCCCGGGGATGTGTCCCCATCCGGGTGGCACAGCGTGCGGTGGGGCGAGGACCGCAGCCGGGAATGCCTGAGTTAGCGGGATTTTGGGGCAAGGCTCAGGGGAATGGCATCTGGCAGCAAAGCTGGGGGGGTGAGCCG
>JAOXJK010000062.1:3659404-3671935 GCA_025774025.1 Xenus cinereus
GAGACTCCACCACCTCTCTGGGCAGCCTCTTCCAGGGCTCTGCCACCCTCACAGGAAAGAAGTTCCTCCTCATGTTCAGATGGAACTTCCTCTATTCCTGTTTGGGCCTGTTACCTCTTGTCCTGTCCCTGGGCACCACTGAAAAAAGCCTGACCCCATCCTCCTGACACCCACCCTTTCAGTATTTATAGGTGTTGATCAGATCCCCCCTCAGTCTTCTCTTCTCAAAAGACCCAAGTCCCTCAAACTCCCCTCATCAGAGAGTGTTCTAGTCTCCTCATCATCTTTGTAGCCCTCGCTGTACCCTCTCCAGCAGTTCTTAAGTGTACAGATCCACTGTGTAGACATGCCTAATATGATAAGCAAGGACTGAAGGATAAAAAGAGAAGATAGTTGAGGGTTTTCAAAACTTCTGGGTCACGGGCATCTTTGGATAAAAAGAGGGAAGCAGGTTTATACTCTGCCCTCACTTCCCTGGACTGATCTCCACTTACTGCTGGTCTTTTGCAGGAATAACGTAGGATTTTTGTTGCAGCACACTAACTCAGATTTGTTTATAGCAGGGAGTCTCATTATTTTAGCATTCTAATTAATGTCCTCATGGAAGGTGCTTATTATTATTGGCTTTACCTTGTCTGTAATTCTGACAAACTAACAGATTGAGGGAGACTGTGTTGATGTTGCCTATAGCTGTTTGTGGCTTTCCCATTTGAAAGAGTATATTAAAGTTGGATCCAGATTACAAATGTTTAATCTGGCAAAGATATTTGGTGGCCTCTAAAATAAATATTGTGTCATTAATATAGCAGTATCCATAAATGGGACTGGCGACATATAATGCTGTGTCTGTGGATATTTTCAAACTCTGTTTAGGATCCTTAACTAACCCCATTCTGTGTAGGTATTGCAGTTCCACCTCTTCAATACCTAAATGCAACAAAATAAGTTAAGACTGTATTTTTAGCCTTAACTCTAAATTCTCAGGAGTTTGTGGTTTTTAAATGAGACCCTCAGTATTATCTGGACTAAGCTTTCTTTTGTGGTTCAACAGAAAATACGCAGTATTCAGTTTTTCACTTTTGGTACATTTTTACAATGGCATTAAAAATAGTGAAACCTTTCAAGTTTATTCAAGTTGACATGATGAACCATAATTACATTGTTTAGCACGGTTTATTGTATAAATACAAGCCTAGATTTTTTCAAGTGAATTTTGATCCAATGCCAGAACAGTTCTTTGAACAATTTATGCTGATCTCTGACATGATATTCAGACATGTATCATCTCCATCCAAACCACTGGGCTATTATAACATTGTTACAGGAAAGAGGTGTGGGCCAAAAAGATATGAGTATTGAAGTTAGGAAAAAATTACTGCATGGTAGAGCTGATGTTCAAAAAAAAAAAAGCATGGTCAATTTTATTAACTTTTTTTACTACCAAAGCGAAAAAAAAGCTGAATCAGCATATGACAGGTAAAAACATTACTTGGGAACCTTTCCTACTTAAATTTTCAGACTATATTCTCTTTGCTTCTCCCCTCTGTCATACTGGTGTCCTTGTCAAGGGCTCTTGTGTGTATGAACAGCATTTTATAAAGTTAGCCAACCGTCTAAAGAAAGTGAGGACAAAACCTCCAATCTTTAGGGAAGAAGTTGCACGCTCCTGCAAGCAGCCATCAAGCAGCTCTCTTAGTAAATGGAACTATAAATACAAATTCTTTATTAAAGATGCACACGTTCCATAGGGTGGGAAAAAGATTTGTGGTGTGCAGCGCAAATCATGAATATGTTTATAAAGCAGGTGTGTATTTTTTCTGGTTATCAGAAAATCATGTACATCCTTTTGGAAATTTTTCACACCTCTGCCCTTTCAGGTTGTTCTCAAATAGCAAATATTGCTTTGATGGTCCTTTCCTTTGAAGATCTTGCTAGTCTGAAAGCACAATCTTAAAAATAAGACATCACCAGTTTTTGTAGCTCACACTTTTCTGAAGTGCATAAAAATTATCAACTTTAGTATGAAACCTCATGGTGAAAAGGCGACAACAAGGACCCCAAGGAAAATCAGTCAACAACATGCAAAATATTTGCTCTAGTATTTTCTGAAAACACCCACTGCTATCAAATGAAACTTGGAATATTGCATACAGAGGAAGACAACCATCCTCCTCTCAACTCCAAACTCAACTCTTTCCCTTGATTACTGCAAAACCTGTGTTTTTTGTGCAGTTGATACATAAACTTCAGGTAACGCTGTACAAGCTACTATATTTCTCAGAAAAGCAAACACAGAAAGATCTTCTCTATATACTCAGTTGTTCAACATCCTGAAGACATTGAAGTGATGATGCTATTTTGATAAAGAGATAAGCACTGGAAGAATTTATCATAGAATCATAGAATGGTTCAAGTTGGAAGGGACCTTAAAGATCATCCAGTTCCAACCCCCCTGCCCTGGGCAGGGACACCTCCCACCAGACCGGGTTGCTCAAAGCCTTGTCCAACCTGGCCTTGAACCCCTCCTGGGATGGGGCAACCACAGCTTCTCTGGGCAACCTGTTCCATTGTCTCACCACCCTCAGAGTAAAGAATTTCTTCCTAATATCTAGGCTAAATCTTCCCTCTTTCAGTTTAAAACTGATACCCCTCATCCTATGACTCCCCTCCCTGATAAAGAGTCTCTCCCCATCTCTCCTGTAGGTTCCCTTTAGGTGCTGGAAGGGTGTCTAAGGTCTCCCCGGAGCCTTCTCTTCTCCAGGCTCAACAACCCCAACTCTCTCAGCCTGTCCTCATAGGAGAGGTGCTCCAGCCCTCTGAGCATCTTCATGGCCTCCTCTGGACCTGCACCAACAGGTCCATGTCCTTCCTGTCCTGAGGACCCCAGAGCTGGACGCGGTACTCCTGCTCTTTCCATGAGGCTGCTGCATCACCCTTCTTCCACAAATTAACGTTTTTTACAAAACTTCATTGCTCCCTGAAAGCTTGGGTGGCAAAGGCACAGCCACCGTACCTGTGGTGCTGGGGTTACAATGATCCTGACTGTCCCCCTCACTGCCTGATGCCCCATGACCATGGTGCTGCTTTGGGTACCATGGTCACGCATGGTGAGGCAGAGCCGCAGCCGGGCAGGGAAGATGGGGCAGATAAACCACCTGAATTCAGCTCCCACCTTTGGAGCAGCGTGGGTGAAGGGGACCGTTCCCGCTGTCCCCATGCCTTCCCTCTGCTCTTGGGGCTGGGCAGGCGTCGGGGCTGCCCCTCTGACCCGGCGAGCTGGTGGAGAGGTCCCACTGATGTCTGGCTGTCTGTCCTGGCTGTCCTTCCTGCTGCTACAGCTGGCACCGAGCTCCGGAGCCCTTGCCAAGGGCATTGGGGTGGGCTCGAGCTCCGCCTGCCGCCTCCGAGCCCGGTCGGTCGGTGTGTGGATCTGCTGGGGCTCCTGGAGCCCGGGCTGCTCGGGAGCTGGTTTCAGCTCCCTGGCTTCTTGCTAAGACTTGTACCAGAGCCACGGAGCAGGTTGGTCTTGGGTGTGTTTGATCTTCCTTCTGTGGTGCCTGCAGCCCCAGCCGGTGCAGCTGGCTGGGGGGGAGGTGGTGTCCCATCTCCCCATCCAAATGCTGGGGTGGGATGGAGCAGGGACCGGCCGTGTCCGGGAGCGGAAGGGAAAGCCGCGGATGTACAGCCTGCCAAAGCACACGCTTCGGTTTTTGCTGTGCCCAAATTACACGAGGGAGTTGGAGCAGAGATAACTTTGCAGGAACATCCATTCCCACCTTATCTTCCATCAAGAATGCGTTATGTTGCCTACATCAAAGTAGATGCTCTGCTGCCTCCCTCCTTGTTGCCCTAATCCTCTACTTCATGCTGAAAAAAAAATATATCAGAGTCTTGCTCCACAATAATGAAATCTAAATGCTAATTATCAGCATATTGCCTTCCTTCCCTTTGCAGTGCCCTGCCTTCCAGCCCCAAATAGCTTTCCTCCCTCCTTGCTCCTCTCCATCCGGTCCTCCCACGCTCCTGGGCACGCCGTTGAGCCCGGCTTGGTAGAAGTTGTCCTGCAGGATGCTTCCCTCCCTTCCATTTAAGGACAGGAATTCCTCGGGGAGCCAGGGCGTGGAAGGGATCCCTCCCTGCGCCCCACTGTCAGGACTTCTCCCCGTACCTAATTATCGCCTGTCCCTGCAGGAAGCTCCTTGCCTGGCCGTCGGGCAGAGCCGCGGCGTCTCCAGCCTGCCCGCTCCACAGCTCTTTGTGGGAAGGCTCCGTTCCGCTTTGGGTGCCAGGCTTGGGTCTGGGAAAGGTGCTCACCCTCATCATGGAAGGAGGGCTGGGGAACGGGACTGAACCAAGCGAGTTTTTGTCGGTGGGAGCCTACGCTGGCTCCTTGCACGTGCATTGATGGTGAAGGAAGAAGAGGGCTTTATTTTGGTGTCAAAAAACGTCTTGTGGAGAGAAAGCAGCAGAGTTTAAGCACACATGAAAAAAAGAGAAGTTGTGGATGCTCCGTCCCTGGAGGGGTTCAAGGCCAGGCCGGATGGGGCTTTGAGCAACTTGGTCTAGAGGGAGGTGTCCCTGCCCACGGATGATAGAACTGGATGATCCTTAAGGTCCCCTTCAATTCAAACCATTCTATGATTCTATGAAAATAAATGGTGTGAATGTGGGGCTCTGCGGGGGGGTGGGATGGGCTGGCGTGGTCCCCACTGCCTGTGCTCAAGGCTAACCTCTCGCCCTCCTCTCTTTCCAGGTTCATGAGCGGGAAGGGGCTGGTCATCTACCCGGAGATTGGGGATAAACTGGACATTATCTGCCCCAAGGCTGAGCCGTCCAAGCCTTACGAGTACTACAAGCTGTACCTGGTGAAGAAGGACCAGGCAGATGCCTGCAGCACCGTCATGGACCCCAACGTGCTGGTGACGTGCAACCGGCCCGAGCAGGAGATCCGCTTCACCATCAAGTTTCAGGAATTCAGCCCCAACTACATGGGCCTGGAGTTCAAGCGACAGCAGGATTACTTCATCACATGTGAGTCGCCATCCTCTTCCTCGCCGCTGGCCCCGGCTCAAGGGTGGGGGCCGTGGGGGCCTGGAGAGTGTCACCAGGCGCTTGTTTGCGACTTGGCTGGTGCAAAGAGCTGACACGTACGGAAAATATTTCCCGCTGGATGGGAGAAGAGGGAGGAATGTGTCGCTGGCCAAGCAGGTCACCGGCCCGTATCTGGCTGCTGGGCTGTGCCTTGTGCCCCTTGCCCTGAGCATGTCCCCCAGCTGGGGTCACCCCTGGCGTGGAGCGCGATGGCTGGAGCTTATTTTTTGCAGCTATTTTCCTCTGAGGTGTTGCAGGGCATTTCTTGTAGGGTTTGCCCTGGGAAGCTCCTAGTGGGACAGTTGGGATCATGAGGAGACGCTCATCCTCCTCCCTGGGCGCTGCCTGCGAGAGCATCCCTGGCAGTGGAGAGCTGCTGGTGGTGCCCAGTCCTTGCCGTGCCCTAAATGGCTGTAAAAATTCCACATACTGGCCTGTTCCTGTTGTTTCTTGATCTAAATAGGCACTGTAAAGGGGAGAGGGACGGAGGGATGAACTTTCTTGGAGCCCGTGGTCTGTGCGTGCAGGGGGACCGTCGCACGGGGACGTATCTGCCTGTGCCGGCTCCGGCGTGGATGGAGGGAGGACGCCGGGAGGGCTCAACCTTCCCTGGGTCTGACGGCGCTGAGCTCGGCGATTCCTGCCATCGCTCTCCCCCTGCTCGGCTTCTCCTCAACCTCCCCGTTTTCTGCCTGGCTCGGCCCATCGCGTGCGAACCCCACGGCCGAGCAGCCGGCAAAGGGCACGGTGGCCACGCGGCTCCTCTCTCCCCTCGCCACCGTGGCCCGGGCGCAGAGGTCAGCCGCCCGCGTGGGAGGCGAGTGCCGAGCCGTGGAAAGCCGGTGCTTTCTAGTCGGTAAACAAATGTATTTTTAGCCTGAAATCTTTGCCCTCGGAGGGGGCGGGCGAGGATGTTGCAGGCGGCTGGGGGCAGGAGGTGCTCTGCCGTAGCGCGGTGATACTGCCAGCCTGGATTTCCTTCAGGCTGGGGCTGCCTGAAGTTTTGCTGCAGAATAATTTAAGAAAACCCAGCGCACGGAATGCAGCCGGGATGGGGTCCGGAAGGTCAGCCCTGAGCCCACCCTTGCGTTCTTTGCGGTGAATTTTGCCTAGTGCTTCCTAACGCCTGGCTGAGCAGTCGGGATTGGGAGAAGCAGGGACCGAGAAGATGCTCGTCCTCCCTGGGGTGGTGATGAAGGGGCTCACGGGGGCTTCTAGTGACCTGTGCCCAGCACGACATGGCCGTAGGAGGGGTGACAGCGAGGAGGACCTGGCACAACCACCCTCTCAGCCTGCTTGGCACCGTGGTGGTGCCGGCAGAGACCGAGGGCTGCGCGGGGCTGAGTCACCATTTGGCGGGGCTGGGCTCTCCCGAGAGCTGCCATCGCTCTGTCACCCTTGCTGGCCAGTTCTGGGGCCATCTGCCTGGTGTCACTCAGGGGGCACAAGCGGGGTCACCAGCTTTGCAGCCATTGGGGCACAGGCAACCCTGGCTGCAAGCCCAGGGCATGGGCTGGGGATGCCAAAAGCCCTGGCACAGCTCCACTGCTGGCTCCCATCTCCATTACCGTCGGTAACCAGGGCTGTCTCCAGCCTGGTGGCTTTGGGACCCCGAAAGGTCAGCCCTTCTGCTGTCCCTCAGCTGATGCAAGGCTTAATTCAACAGCAAGATTTTCCTGCAGTGAGCAAAGCGGAGAGGGGCTAAATGCACAGCCGTGAGCCTTTTGTATGTCGGGCAAGCATCTTGAAGCACTTGGTCAACGGCTCCTCCATGCTCAGGGGGTCAAGTTCAAGCAGTGGCACGGTTGTCGAGCTAATGAGAGCTGAAAGCGGGGTCCTGCCTCGCGCCCCACTAGGACTCTTGGGCTGCAAATAGCCCCCAAAGACAAATATGTTGCCCAGAAGGAGCTCGGGAGGCTGACAAAGCTCTGGGGAGGAGGAGGAACGCGGGGGTCCCTCGCATTGCAGGGGCAGTCTGGCAGGAAGGTGCAGGCCAAGGGAATTTCCCCGAGCTCCGAATTACACAAGTTTTAAGGAGCTGCTTTGCATTTCACATGAAAGCTCTTGCTGGAATTAAATCAACTGGCCGAGGGCAGGTTGGAGGTTTGGCTGAGGCTTTTAAACTCGTTGCATTTTTGCTCAATCTCCCTTTTTTTTTTTTTTTATGATTCTGCTATCTAGAAATTTTTTCTACATTTGTAATGCGGTCCTGGTTTCATCTCAAGGCGAGGTGACTCCACACAGACTGCCATAAACTCCTCTTTATCCTCTTATTTCCCGGTCTCCCGTTGCAGCATCTCAGAGCCTGCATTAGGGATGTGGTGAGCGGGCTGCTCAGCATCTCTGTGGGGTCCTCCCCTTCTCTCCTCGGGGGGGCCGGCAGTGTCCTCTGCGTCCTCCTCGGACCGTTTCTGACTTTAATTTCTCTTGACTCCTCCGCGCTTTGATGCGAGCCCCCTTGGCGCTGGGAGCGAGCGGCCGCTGCCAGCTGAACTTTGGCCCCTGGGTGGGCCGAGGATGCTCCTGTGATCTGGCCGTACCCTCTGCCGAGCAGCCCCAGGAGCTCTTTCTGCCAAGAAATAAAATAGCCAAAAAAACAAAGTCAAAAGTCTCCTGAGCAGACCACCCACGTGTTGTCTTTTTTTTTTTTTTTCCTTTCTTTCTTTCTTTCCTCTTTTTTTTCTTTCCTCTTACCCTCCCCTCTCCCCAAGCTTTGCTTTGACACACAAAAGGTTGGTTTTTTTTTTTTTTTCTTCCTTTTTATTTGCCGGCGGCCTTAAGCCGGGGGGGGAAGCGATGCTGAAGCGGGGCGGCAGCGGGACGTGTGCCGCTTGTGTCCCCCCCTCCACCTTCCCCAGACAGCTGGAAAACCTCCCCGCTGGAGCCAGGGGGCTTCCCGGGGTCCCTCCCCATTCAGGGCTGCTCCCCCCTCGCCTTGGATATGCCAAGCCTTGTTTAGGGCCACTTTTATCACGGAGGGACATGGCCCCAGCCCTCGGCTTAGCAATGAAAAAGGCTTTTGAAAGCAAACGTAACCTCTCCCCGTCCTCTCCGAAGCCTTGCACCGAGCCCCTCCGCGCCAGCCCCAGCCTTCGTTAAAACCATCTTTTCTTCTGATGCCTCTTCCTAAGCCTTTTCATGAAGAACAAGATGTGGCAGCTCCTGCCTGCAGGTCCAGGCTGGAGACAGAAGCTTGGTGGAGGACGTGGGGCTCCAGCAGGACATGGGGCACCGTCCCGGGGATGGGGCTTGGAGAGTGAAGGGAAGGTGGGAATTTGGGAATTGGGTGTTTTGCTCCGTGGCAGACTTTGAGTTCAGGGCAGCCCATGGTTTTGGAGCGCCACAAAGAGGATCAGAGGGCTGGAGCACCTCTGCTGGAGTTGGAGGGGTTCAGCCTGGAGAAGAGGCGGCTCCGGGGAGACCTTAGAGCCCCTTCCAGTCCCTAAAGGAGCTCCAGGAGAGATGGGGAGGGACTCTTGATCAGGGGGTGGAGTGATGGGATGAGGAGTAGTGGCTTCAAACTGGAAGAAGGGAAATTTAAATCAGGTATTAGGAAGAAATTTTTCACTCTGAGGGTGATGACACAGGGCTTTGAGCAACCTGGTCTAGTGGGAGGTGTCCCTGCCCATGGCAGGGGAGGTTGGAACTCGATGATCTTTAAGGTCCTTTCCAACCTAAAGCTTTCTATCAATAACTCTACCACCTGCTCCTTGCTTTTCTCTCTGGGCTTTGTATTCTGCTTTTCCTGTTGTCCTTGATCTTCATTTCTGTTGAGTGGTGCCCCTCTCTGTCCCTTCATAGTCTTCTGCCTCGCGTGTCTCTATACTGCCCTTCCAGTGGTCCATGCAACTTGCCTTCACCTAGAGTACGTTACCTCCATGGTCATTTCCTTCCAGTTCTCAAAGAATCTTCTTTTTGGTCATCGTCTTCCTTCCACCACCAAAATAAGGAACAGCTGAGCAGCCCTGCTGGGCTTTCCTCCTTTGATCATTTGTGTGTGGTGGCTGTCACTTAAGAGCCTTTACAAGAGGACTGCTCTTTTTTCCTTTTGTGTAAGACAGTGATGAATGAGCTGTTGATACTTAGCGAATTATAATTTAAAAAAAAAAATAAATTAAATCTGCCGTTGAAACATGGCCAGTTCTTGTATCCTGTCAAATTTTCACATTCTATCCAGCAGTGCCACACAAATGCTGATAGCGAGGGAGTACAATACATTGATACGGAACAGCAAGGTGGTTTTTGGCAGAAGGAATGTAATTAATTAAGCTGGAGTTCAGCCACGGCGCTTCTAAAAATACTGCTTGGGGATTGCATAAGCTCCTCCGTACAGGATCGCCCTGGCCTAAAAAATAAAGTGGGTGCAATGTGACTTTAGAAGCAGTACATTAGGGGTAAGCAGTGGTGCCCAGTGACAGGACAAGAGGAAATGGGCACAAACTTGAATATAAGTTCCATCTAAACATGAAGAGGAACTTACTTACTTTGAGGGTGGCAGAGCCCTGGAAGAGGCTGCCCAGAGAGGTGGTGGAGTCTCCATCTCTGGAGACATTCAAAACCCACCTGGCAACGTTCCTGTGCAACCTGCTCTGGGTGGACCTGCTCCGGCAGGGGGTTGCACTGGATGATCTCCAGAGGTCCCTTCCAACCCCATATCATTCTGTGATTCTGTGAAATGACACATCAGGCTTGCCAGTATGGATATGTATCACTGAATTAGCAATGTTAATTGACATAGATGGTGCGTCAACAGGCCACTTGTACTGCTTTTGGTACTGGTGCTACTCTCTCTGCCAGGCTTTGGCGGTCGCTTGTGCCATGTGGTACCCCGAGAACAGAGTATTTGTTCAGGGGGAACTCCTTTAGAATCTACAAAACTGGCAAGTGTTTTCGTATCTTTCTTCAATTTTAAAACTCAGTTTATAAAGATGAAGCATACTAGAAATATCAAAATAAAGCTACTCTCAGGGCATGCATGACAATCAAAATTGTAAAAATAAATTTTAAAAAAATTGGGAAAATAAGAAGAAAGTATTTTATGCATATTACCTGGATAAGAAATAGTATTTTCCCTATCCTTTATGGTCTTAGATTTATTTATTCTTTTTGAACTTCAAGATACGTTTTCATCAGAGAAAATACTTTGAGGTGTTACCTTGATAAAGTGTAATTATAATACAATCATACAGGATCTTCAAAAACAATCATGCTCACCAGTCGGTAAAGTCAAAATTGCTATTGACTTTGTTTATGGTGAATCACTGAACCCTCCACAAAGTGTCATGAAACCAAATTTCTGAAAATTTTGAACAGTAAGACTTTTAAATTTATTTCAAACTGTACTTCTGCTGGAGTTTTGATTCTCTGATTTTGTTTACTAATCATTATTTATTGATATCTATATACTGGTTATCTGTTATTCATGCTGTCTTTGAGATCTCTTTTCACTTTTAAGCAATCTATAGCAATCTGCTTAGAGTCCCGTGCTGAAGATATGCAGTGAGAACACCATGTGTTATCATGATATAGTAGAATTCAAGCAATGGGTGTTTTTCACTTCTAATCACCAAAATTTACGTTTTATGAAATAACAAAAATTTATCTTAATAGCTTTCCTGATTAGTATAATTGGAGTGCAACTGTAAGAGTTGTGTCCATGCAGTAGAAAACACATAAAAGCTTCTTTTATAACTGCTGTGTGTTTAGCATCAAGGGAGGCTGATGCAGGATTCTGGTTCAGGGATTTGTGAGGCTCATTATCATACCGTGTGAGTTATAAATACACTTTTTGAGAGTAGGAGGGTGCTTTGGCAAAAATCTCCAGGATATAATGTATAAGATAACATTTCAAGACCTATTTGTAGCTCTGGAAAAACAGACAAAGAAATACATTGAAAATATAGTATGGCTCTGTTTGCTGCGTGCTACACTGGTACAGTTGTTTTTATCATAGTTTCTGTAGTTCCTAATGGGTTCCTACTGTCTTTGCTTCTGTTTAGAAAAGTTTTCATCATGATCCATTTACCTTAATGCTTTGCAGCCGGAGGTGGTTGAGGAACCATCCCTGGAGGTTTTCAAACGACAGGTTGACGTGGTGCTGGGAGACATGGTCTAGTGATGGTGTTGCATTTTGTTTGTTGTGTGGGTGTTTATTTTTGTCAGAGTTAGGTTGATGGCTGGACACGATGATCTTGAAGGTCCCTTCCAACCTAGAAGATTCTATGATTCACTGTAAAAATAATCTTTCTTATAATAAGAATTGTTATAATTAAGACTTATTTTTTATTTTTTTCTGCTATGTTCTATCACACCAGGATGGAGTTCAGAGCACATTTTGGCCAAGGATCATGTTTGTATTTACAACTCCTTTTAAGTCCAACCCACAGCTAGCGGGGGGCAAGGGGAGAACTCATGTTCTTTTAGTAGCAATTCATCACTTTGTATTAAGTGAACTATTCCAGGTGTTCCTAGACAAACAGGACTTCACATAGATTGCTGTGTACCTTCCGGCTTGCTGGTTTCCTGCCAGTGGGGCTGTGCAGATTTGTACCACCCCAGTCTCTTCTTGCCCACTCCATATACACTGAGAGAGGCTCTTCTCTGCACAGGGCTGCAAAGTTCACCTCTGATTCGTTTACTCTGAAGACTACCGATGAGGATTTAACTGTCTGCACGACTGATTCATCTGTTCCAACTCAAAGTAACCGAGCAAGGGAGGAAAGCATCCCAATATGATTCTGCACCTACCCTGTGTCCACATCTCTCCCTGATGATTTCTGGCAGGGCACGCACGTTCTGGGCACACCACCCGACAGCAACACCGCTTGTTTTCCCAAGGTGGGTGACTTTCACATAGTAAACACCAGCTCACCCAGCTATGCTGTGCAATCCAGCTGTTGGGCAATGGGAAAGGTGTGTTCGGGGGTGCTAAAGCCAACTACAATCATTCAGGCAATCCCTCCTTTTGGAAAGGAGACATCTTCTTTGCACGGATTCTAATTCAGCAGCAGGAATCTCGTTTTCAATTCAGCCTGATGCCAAAGCTCTTCTGACTTTAAAAAAATCCTGCTAGGCACATTTTTCTCTCCAAGTCCATTTTGATGAGACAGGAGATCTCTGCAAAGTCCAGCCATGCTGCACTTCCAAGAGATTCAAACCCCACACTTTGCATGTCCCAGAAACGGGGCACATCCACAGATTAAGTGTTCAACTATCAGGTGACAGTCTTGTAAGATAACTCTTATAACTCCTTCTGGTGCGTGAAAGAATGAACACTCTTATTTCTAGCATTTTGAATGTTGAAGCAACAGAGACTGTTGCAGCTAGAAATTTATCATGGCTACTTTGTAGCACAGTGTTAACGGTAAACAGTACTATAAAATATATATGTATTTCATATCATATATGTATATATATACATATATATGCATTTTATATATA